>CM024757.1:137321904-137522801 GCA_014218235.1 Colocasia esculenta
ACAGACCTCTGGTGGGTTCATTAAGAACTCGACCAAGGCAGATGTCGCAATTCTTCATGAACGACGACCTATATGTCAAGATTTAAGATTGCCTTCAGGGTGCACGTCTGCATGTGCAACGCGTGTCGCATGGCAGGGCGTCGAGGGTTTAATTGCGATGGTGGGGTACGTCGCATTTCTAAACGCACGGCCCAATACGTCCGCGATTTTACCTCTGCTATTTTGGCTCCTGTCCTTGGCCGAACAGTGCAGTTGCACTACTCAGATGAAGGGGAGGTTGATGAGGGTTTTGTTTGCGATTTTGAGGTTTTTGTTGTTCGTCTCGGCGTGATTCCGGTGCTAGGAGGTGCTTCAGAGCGTGGGGAACGCCTGGGCAACATTGGTTTTGTGTTTCACTTGTTGGTAGGGGACTTTTCCCTTATTTTATCTTCTCTCAGATTGTGTAGACCATATCTTGATACATCGAGCTTGCATAAAGGTTATGCTTTGTAGTACCATGCGTAGGGTACTGTGTGAAATGGCTATTTACAGCTTTTACAGCATGTATAAGTGGTTTGTGAGATTTCTAGAATGAAGGTGTAGGTTTTAGTTCTGCAGTCTGAAAGGCGACGGAACCAGACGTCGCGTTTCAGGTCTGAAGGCAACGGTTTAGTTTGTCCTCAATTAAACTCCAATTGGCGACCACTGTGTCGAACACGTTTCAGAATGTGGCCACCCGAACTCTGGGGTTCTATGGCCAGTTTATATGTTTTCTATTGTACACTACTTGGGCAGTGTTGGTTAAGCAATGTAGGTATGTAAGGGGTGTGTTGGTTTATAACGTAATTGGAAACGATGGGTTTTGCTTGGTTTTGTGTGCATAGCGAGATGGGTTGTTAATGCCTTCCGTGGTTACCTCTCAAGTCGGATACCTGAGGTTCATTGTGAGCCAAGCACCGGGTGCTAGGGGTTTGTTCCGGTACGGTGTGTATCGTCAAGGTTTGGGTCATCCTCCTAGACACCCTCACTCCTGAGTTTGAGTTGTATGTCCGACTGAGGAAAGACTGCAATGGGAAGCGACGTGTGTTTGTGGGTGTGCAGTCGCTTGTAGTATGCTCGTGGTTGGGGGACGGACACCAGTAGATGTACTGGTCCCCAGCTAGTCCGGTTTCCCAGTGCCTCACTTTAGGGAGCTCGGGCCGAAGTCCCTAGAGGTGTTAGGCTTGGGCCTGCAACCGTGTGGTTTACAGGTGTGGTGTTAGTTGGCCTCCACAGTTCTTGTTCTGTTGAGGTGGAGCGGCAGCTAGACCTTTCGTCTGTGGCTGCGAGGCTGAGAGGTAGTCTTGTGTGGTTTGTCCGGGTCAGTGGCTGGTGTCGCAAACTAGTTGTCATGACTCGTGTGCGGCGTGCCCTTCTTTAGCTAGTACACTTGAACGTGTGTTGCCGTTTATTTATTAAAGGTTGTAACATGAATGTAATCTAGAATGGTTTAATTATCTGCAGTAGTAGTACCATGTTTAGAGAATGTTACATGTTATTTAAATACATGCTTAGTATTATTGTGGATTGATCGGCTTTGGGGGAGTTACCCTACTGAGCCAATGACTCGTGAGGCTCACCCCTTCTTCTTCCAGGTGAAGGAGAGCAGGTGGGTTCTCGTCCCTCTTCTAGTTCAGGACCGCACCGCAGTGGAGTCGAGCCTACGCCAACAGTAGAGTAATTTTCTTTTGTTATTCCTTAGGAGTTTATCCCTGGCCGTTGTACTTCGTACTTGACTTTAGTTCGGAACTGGATATGCACATTTCATGTGAATATATGTGAGATGTGGTCTCTTGTGTGTTCAACATGTTCTTTTATACTTTCACGGACATGTGTGTGTTGATATCTCTTGTGAGGCTTCAGCCGTTCACGGGAGACGGAGTCGAGTCAAGCTCGTTATTGGGTTAACGGGTTTGGACGACGAGGACTGTCACACTAAGTGCAGCAGTAGACAGCGAAGGTTGCATCCAATGTCCATGTACGATTTGTAAAAATTTGATGTGGTTTTCACCATGGGAGGTACAATGTCATTTATATAGAAAAGGGTTTGTCGAAGGTTATATGAATTGGACATGTCATGGTGAGGAGCTCTGGTTGCACGAGCCTAGTAATGTGGAAGGCACAAGTACGTACATAGATATGGTTGTAGATGTTGTTGGTCCCACATTCAATGTACATGAGGATCCTATATACGCTGAAGACGTGCCGAACAAGGGAGTCAAAACTTTTTATCAATTACTTTAGGATGTTGATGAGCCATTGTGGGATGGTTGTCAAAAACACACTCGGTTGTCAGCGGTGTCACAGTTGTGAACTTGAAATTTGAATTTCATATAAGTGAGAGTTGTTTTGATCGTCTCCTCCTCATCATCAAGAGCATGTTATCTCAAGATGAGAAGCTGCCTTCAAATTTTTATCGTGCCAAGAAAATGGTCAATGATTTAGGAATTGGATATGTGAAAATAGATGCATGTCCTAATCATTGTATGTTGTATCACAAAGAGGATGCAGATAAGGTATCATGTTCTATTTTCCATCATGATAGGCTTAAACCTAAAAGAGAGGCCAATTCTAGCGGAAAGGATATACCTTATGCGTCATTGCAATATTTTACCCTTACACCCAGACTGCAGCGGATGTATATGTCTTCAAAGACAACTCAACATATGAGGTGGCACGCAGAAAGAGTACGTCATGACGAGGATATTATGAGTCATCCTACAGATGGCGAAGCTTGGACTCATTTCAACCATGCTCATCCTATCTTCTCAAGGGAGTCGTGTAATGTGAGGCTTGGTTTATGCATTGTAACGCCCCGACGCGGAATATCGAAGCGGAATTACAGTTATTAAATAGTATCGAGCGAGAAAATAAACATCCAACCATAACACCATTGGAATAAAACCAAATGTAACCAACATCATTAATAATTCAACAACTAACTATTACATCCACTAATCAGAGCCAAAACTAGGGCCCAGAGTACTTTATTCAAATCTAAACTATTACATATTGACTAATTGATGACTAACTAACTAACTACTAAGCAGTGGTTGTTGAAACAGGTCACTCTTGAACATCCTCCTCAAGCCTTTCCTCGTGAATGTGGTATTCCCCATCAGACTCACCTGAAACACATGAAATAATAAAGCAGGATGAGCGATAAAACGCCTAGTAGGACTTAATATCTCGTGTATACAAGCATGCTTTAAATGATTAACGTCTTAAAAGGCAGGATAACTAGAGAGAGAGCGGGCAAGTATAGTCAAGATAGCGATGATAACGTGAAACAATAATACTTTCATGAGAGTATAACACCACGAGTATAATAATGGATTGGCCATATAACTAGATAGCAAGTAAGGTTGCCCAATGGTGCACTAGTCACGGTAGCAAGTGTTGGTCGATATTCTTTCAACCACGAGTTCAAGTAAATAATAATTGATTGATTTATTGATTGCCATAGATCAAATCTTGAGAGTTCATGCGTTAGGTGCATGCCAAACACCCAGATCATTAGACCCCCGCGAGTTATAACCTTTCAGGTGCTCCTCCCAAGGACCAGATCGGGCCCTTATAATGTTGCCTAGCATAGTCATGTTTGTTATCTTAGACAATCAATTTAATGTCCAAATAGAGTACCAAGAAGAGATGAGAGTAATAGACGAATAGATGAGAGTATAGAGAGAACGTGAACAGGTGCGAGAGTAGAGCTAGTAGAAGAGACAGGGACACAATTGTAAAACAACGATAAACAAGCGATAATAACTGATGATCAATTTTTCCCCAAGTAATTTAAATTAATTACATATTTATTTTGGTGATTAACAAACTAAGATATTATTTAAATCTAACATATTTTCTATGAGATTTGAGTACAGGAAATGAATGAATCAAGGAATAACAAGACAAAAGGGTAAGTATTATTTACTCTGTAACAATGCAAGTTCAAAGAATGACATTTATCTAAGTACACATCGATTTGATAAGTGAGAACAACGATTTACTTTCATAACGATTCGTTAAGTATTCACAACGATTTGCTCTCACATCGATTTGATAAGTGAGAACAATGATTTGCTCTCACAACGATTTGCTTTCATAATGATTCGTTAAGTATTCACAACGATTTGCTCTCACATAGATTTGATAAGTGAGAATAACGATTTGCTCTCACAACGATTTGCTTTCATAACGATTCGTTAACTATTCACAACGATTTGCTCTCACAACGATTTGATAAGTGAGAACAACGATTTGCTCTCACAACAATTTGCTTTCATAAAGATTCATTAAGTATTCACAATGATTTGCTCTCACATCGATTTGATAAGTGAGAACAACGATTTGCTCTCACAACGATTTGCTTTCATAACGATTCGTTAAGTATTCACAACGATTTGCTCACATCGTTTTGTCTCTAACAACTGGCTCATAACGATTTGCTTATAGAGTCATAACGATTTTTCTATATAACGATTTGTATGTGCATCGACTTGCTTATAAGTGTACAACGATTTACATGGACAACGACTTATTTGCATAACGATTACATAAGTCATGCAGGTAACGATTTCATGGAATATAACGATTTAATATTTGAACTCATTTTGAGTACGTTGAAAAGTCAAAGTCTCCACGTATATCCTTCTGACAACCATGCATTTATTATGACTGAACGTATCACTGCAGTGCATGCAAACGATATCTTCTATTCTCATGCTTATTCTGTAAACATCTTTTTAGAAGAACAGAATGGAACTTCTACTTCTGTATAAAATCAATCTAACGTTGACTGACAACAAGAGACAGCTTAGCTATCTATTGTTTAGCATTTAATTCATGCAGGTCTCTAACAGCGCATCTCAATACAACGTTGGATAGTACGGAAGATAACGAACATCATCGAAGATCCTCTCTCTTGTTGCGTGCATGGAAAGCTAAGGACTGCTGAACAAGAAGCTCTACATAACCATGCAGTCTAACATAAACGAGAGCCTAGAGACAACGGTCATTTCAACGTTCGAATTTCAAATAGAAGACATATATATAAAGAAGACTGAAGCTCCAGACAAGAGACATTTTATTGGCAACAATGATCTTCAACAAGCTTTTCTGCGAGCTTCTGATAGAGCAAAGCCTCACTCCTCTAATTGTCTAGCTCTTAGCTCTCTGTGTTCATTGTGTTAGTCTTGAGAGCTTCTGGAAACTGAGAGTGTCCCTCATTGTAGATCTTTTCCTCTCATTTTTAGCTTCAGATTCAGCATTGTTTAAGCTTGATCTAGGGGCTTGTTTGCATTTACACTTTTCTTGTGTTTGTTCCCTTCGAGTAGAAGGAAGACCTGGGGGTTTCCAGGGTGTGTGTTCCCTTCGAGTAGAAGGAAGACCTAGTGGTAGCCAGGGTGGTGTATGTCCTCTTCGGATTGTGAAGAGAAGACCAGCTGTGACTGGGTGTGTAAAGGTCCATAAGGGGGACTGTACCCTTAGGTAGTGGAAACCTGAGTTGTTGCTCAGGGACTGGACGTAGGACTCCTATGGAGAGGAGGTCCGAACCAGGATAATTTCTTGTGTTGTCTGTGTGCTTGCTTTGCATTTACTATCTTTCTTTACTAACTCTAACACCCATCGAAGTGTGTTCAGTGTGACTGTTTTGTGAACAGGTTTAAGGTACTCATTATTTTTAAAAATCCTATTCACCCCCCCCCCCCTCTGGGCTTTCTAGCTGGGCAACAAGTGGTATCAGAGCTAGTCTCTTCGATAAAGAAGAAGATCCAACGATCTGAAGAGAAAAGATCAAATGGCAGCCCAAGGTCACTTCGAAGGTCAGTCAGTCAACAGGCCACCACTGTTCGACAGAGAAGATTACACCTACTAGAAAACAAGAATGGAATACTTCCTACAAGGATTCGATTTTCAAATATGATCCATAGTGGAAGAAGGAGATCTAGTTGTTCTAGACAACAGAGACAACTGGACAGAAGATGATAAAAAGAAGATATCTCTCAACTGCAAAGCTAAGAGCATATTATGCTGTGCACTTAGCAAGAAAGAATTCAATAGAGTTTCAGCCTGCAAATCAGCGATGGAGATGTGGGAGAAGCTAAGAATCACATACTAAGGTACTGACAAAGTAAAAGAAACCAGAATAGACATTCTGGTGACACAGTACGAGAGGTTTCAGATGCAGTCAAGAGAAACTATTACACAGATGTTCAGCAGATTTACAGACATCACCAACGGGTTAGCTGGATTAGGAAAAAGCTATGAGATGGGAGACATGGTAAGGAAAATCCTTAGATCATTACCATCCTCTTGGACTCCCAAGGTGACAGCAATAGAGGAAGCAAATGATTTGAAAAGAAAGTCTTTAGAGAAACTCATTGGATCCCTTATGGCCCATGAGATTAACATGGAAAGGTTAGGGGATCTTCTAGTAGAAAGAAGCACTCCAACGCACTCAAAGCTGAAGAAGACTTGTCAGAAGAATTTTCAGACAATAATGAAAGCAATGAAGACGACGAAGACGAAGAAGCGATGTTATCAAGAAGGCTACAAAGAATACTAGCAAAGAAGAAAAAATATCAGTCCAGTAGAAGATATTTCAAGAAAAACAAAGACTTTAAGAAGACAGAAGGAAATGATCAAAAGAAAGCTGAGCCTACATGCTATGAGTGTAAGAAGTCCGGACATATGAGAGCAGAATGTCCGAAGCTGAAGAAAAGTGAATTCAGAAAGAAGGAAAGTTCAAGAAAACTAAGAAGATTCAAAGAAGAAAGCTATGGCAGCGGCTTGGGACAATAGTAGTGACACAGAAAGTGAGTCAAGCTCAAGCAGTGAAGAAGAAGAAGCCAACTTGGCACTCATGGCCAACACTGAAGAAAAGGTAACATCAGACTCATCTTTCTCTTCCTATAATGATTCAGATTCAGATAATTTGGAAGAAGCTTTTAACGAACTTTATAGCAAATATAAAGAAGTATCTGAATTACTAAAAGCTAGTAAGAAAAATTTGCATGTCTAGAAAATACAAATTCTGATTTAAAATCAGAAAATGAACAAATGGAGAAACAAATCACTGAACTCAAGAGAAGAAATGAGTTGTTATGCGAAGATCTAAAAGATAAAAATAAAGAAATAATCAAACTAGAAAAACAAGAAAGTTCAGACGAAATGAAAACGGAAATTAAAAGACTAACAGAAGAAAATGAAAAACTATCTAATACTTTAGAAAAATTCACAAATGGGAAAAATTCTCTAATACTAAAAGACGCTAGATGGTCAGGAAAGAAGAAACATGGAGTAGGCTATACACCCCCAGATAATGAAGACACAACAGTATACCCTAAAATATATCCAACTCTAAAATTCATACCTGAACAAGATGTAACATATAAATCAAACTTTAAATATGTTCCATATGAAAAGGTAACTAGAACAACATGCTGCAGTCACTGCAACAAGCTGGGTCACACCAAAATAACATGCACAACCAAATATAAAAGATGGATAATCAAAAAAAAAATAACAACACTAACCAACCAGGACCCAAAAGAACTTGGGTACCTAAAGCTTGATGTTTTCATTTTAGGAAACCTTCGGGCATCCAAATGGTATTTGGATAGCGGATGCTCAAGGCAAATGTCAGGAAACAGAAGATTGTTTTCCCATCTAGAAGTTGAAGAAGGCATAGTCACCTATGGAGACAATGGAAAGGGGTCTGTGATTGGCAGTGGTTCAGTAGGCAGCAAAGGAAAAACAGTCATTGAAGATGTTCTATGTGTCAAAGGTTTAAAGCACAATCTCATCAGCATCAGCCAGTTATGTGATAAGGGACATCAGATAAAGTTCTAAGAATCCAAGTGCAGTCTCATGAAGGATGGAGCAGTCATCTTTGAAGCCAACAAAGAAAAGAACCTATACGTACTTTACCTAGAAGAATTAAAGGATCAGGATATCTATTTAGCAGCAAGTAAGGAGAAGTCAACTGAGCTGTGGCATAGAATATTGGGCCACTGCAGTTTGGATGGCATGAGAAAGCTGATCAAGAGAAGCCTAGTGGAAGGTCTACCAAAGGTCAGCGTAAGGATGGACGGTGTCTGTGGACCATGTGCAAAAGGGAAACACACCAAGTCATCTTTCAAGTCAAAGACTGTGGTAACAACCTCTAAACCCTTAAAACTCCTTCATATGGATTTATTTGGGCCAATGAGGACCACAAGTCTTGGAGGAAGGAATTTTGGATTCATTATAGTAGATGATTATTCAAGATTCACATGGGTATCCTTTTTGGAACACAAGGATGATTCGTTTGATAGTTTTGTGAGCTTCAGCAAAAAGGTTCAGAAAAATAAGAAGTACTGCATTGTTGGAATTCGGTCAGATCATGGAGGAGAGTTCCAGAATGAAAAGTTTGCAAAGTTCTGTGATGACCTAGGAATTGAACATAATTTCTCAGCACCAAGGACACCACAGCAGAATGGAGTTGCTGAGAGAAAGAACAGGACTTTATTGGACATGGCAAGAACAATGTTATCAGAATATAATCTGCCAAGATACTTTTGGGCTAAAGCAGTCAACACAGCAAGCTACATCATAAATAGAGTAATGATCAGACCAATTTTGAAGAAAACAACATATGAGTTGTACAAGGGAAAGAAGCCGAAAATCAGTCACTTCAGGACATTCGGATGTCTATGTTTCATCCACAACAACGACAAAAGAGATACTGGTAAGTTAGATGCCAAATCAGATGAAAGCATCTTCATGGGGTATGCTTCTAAACCTAAAGGTTATAGAGTATTTAATAAACATACTTTATTAATTGAATAATCAGTACACATTATCTTTGATGAAACTAACCCTTCCTTGAGAAAGGAAGTCGATAGTGACATTGATGAAACAGATGAGTTGTCTAAAACATTAAAGAACACATCAATTGAGGACAAGGAAGATCCATCTCTGGAAGACCTGCAACAAAGGGATATCTCTCATGAAAATCTTCCAAAGGAATGGAGATACAAGAAAGATCACCCACCTGAATACATTATTGGTGATCCATCTATAGGGGTAAGAACAAGAGGTAATGTAATCCCTTGTGATTATCTAGCTTTTGTTTCTCAAATAGAGCCTAGGACAGTCAATGAAGCTCTTACTGATAAATCTTGGATTTTAGCCATGCAAGATGAGCTGAATCAGTTCAAGAGAAACCATGTATGGTCACTTGTTCCTAGACCATCAAATCATCCAGTGATTGGCACCAAATGGGTGTTCAGAAATAAATTGGATGAAACTGGTGTGATCTTAAAAAATAAGGCCAGATTGGTAGCTCAAGGCTATTCCCAAGAGGAATCCATAGATTTCGATGAAACCTATGCACCTGTAGCTAGACTTGAGGCTATTAGAATTCTACTTGCATATGCATCTGCATTAGATTTGAAATTATTTCAAATGGATGTCAAATCTGCTTTTCTAAATGGCTTTATCAAGGAGGAAGTCTATGTAGAACAACCTCCGGGTTTTGATGATATTGAATTTCCGAATCATGTATTTAAATTACACAAAGCTTTATATGGTTTGAAACAAGCACCTAGGGCCTGGTATGAAAGGCTTAGCTCATTTTTATTGAATCATGGCTTTACTAGAGGTCAAATAGATAGTACACTATTTATCAAATCTAAAGTCAAATATATATTGCTTGTACAAATTTATGTAGACGATATAATATTTGGTTCTACTAATGAATCTCTTTGCAAGTACTTTGAGAAACTTATGCAGGGAGAATTTGAGATGAGTATGATGGGGGAGCTCAACTACTTTCTTGGATTGCAAATCAAGCAAGGAAAAGATGGCACCCACATCTGTCAAGCCAAATACACCAAAGAACTCTTAAAGAAGTTTGGATTGAAAAATACCAAACCACTGTCAACCCCTATGAGCACATCAACAAGGATGGATAGTGACAATGATGGTAAGAAAGTAGATCAAAAGATCTACAGAGGTATGATAGGCTCCCTACTTTATTTAACTGCCAGTAGACCTGATATATTGTTTAGTGTATGCATGTGTGCTAGGTATCAGGCAGACCCAAGAGAATCTCATTTAATTTCAGTTAAAAGAATCTTTAGATATTTAACTAGAACACTTGACTTAGGTCTTTGGTATCCAAAATCATGTCAAATCAATTTGGTAGGATACTCTGATGCTGACTATGCTGGATGCAAAATAGATAGAAAAAGCACCAGTGGTTGTTGTCAATTTCTTACAGGATGTCTGATATAATGGTCCTCAAAGAAGCAAAATTCAGTAGCACTGTCTACAACTGAAGCTGAGTACGCGGCTGCTGGAAGCTGCTGTACACAACTCCTATGGATCATGTAACAACTTGAGGATTATGGGCTACATATCAAGACAATTCCATTGTTATACGAAAACACCAGTGCCATAAATTTAACCAAGAATCCAATCCAGCATTCGAGAACAAAGCATATTGAGGTTAGATATCATTTCATTCGTGATCATGTAGCTAATGGCAACATAGATATTTCCTTTATTGATACAAATAATCAGTTAGCAGATATCTTCACAAAGGCCCTACTTGAAGAGAGATTTACTTCTCTTAGAAGGGAATTAGGCATGTGTAAATTGTGAAAGAATTATCTAGTTAAAATTGAAATATTAATTCTCAAAACGTCTAATTTTTTTTTCTCCTCAAATTTGAGCAAAATTCTAACTATTGCCCCTCTATTTAAATATTCTTGACTGTTCGGTATCTTATAAAAGTTTATTTCTATTGAACTGGTCATTCTGTCATTTTCCGCCACCATGGCGTCTCCAGCTTCGAAAAGTTACTTTATTTTTGTTGCTTTTATATCGAAATCTGTGTGGCATCGATTCATCTCCTGCCTTTGTCTCCTTCCTCCTGCCTGAGGCTATAAGCTAATGACTCCGGCATCGACTCTCCAAAATTTTCAAGCCTCCATCTCCTTCCCGCGAAAAATCTCTTGAGGGTTTATGTTCCTTTCTTCATCTCAACCCTCCAGAAACTTTCCTCATTCAAATCCATGGCTGCTTCTGGTGTTTCCGGCAGCATCGGGGGCTACAGGGTTGAGTTTCTCACAGAAGAGCAGCAAGAAAGATTCACCTCGGTGAAGATCAAGGTTTGTGGAAACAAAGCAGTGGACGTTGCAGATTTACAGAAAAATGGAATGGGCAGTGTGATTGCAGCAATGGAAAGGATGAAATGGTCCAAGATTGCTACTCTATCAGAGGTAAGCTACCCTAATCTTGTGAAGGCCTTTTACGTATACTTGAAGACTAAAGAAGATGGGTCCATGACATCATCTGTCAAAGGTACTCAGATTAAGATCACTCATGGACTCTTGGAGTCCTTATTTGGAGTTTGCACATCCGGTCATAGTGGGGCACACACTGTGGACCCCCAGGCAAAGGGGTTAGGGATTGTTGGTCCTGAGTTCATGCTTAAGGATGGGAAGTTGGATATCAACCAAATGAATGCCTTCAACCGTTTATTGCATTTTATTATCTGTCAAATATTGGTCCCTAGGAGTGCCACGTTCTCAACTTGTACCAGGGTAGATTCAGAGATGATGTACTGGACCATCCAGAATCAAGAAATAAATAATGTAGAAGTTATTTTGGAAAGGATGAAGTTCGCATCTGCTCAGCTTTGGGACAAGAAAAACAAGTTGAATGTGTCCCTACCATATGCACATCTACTCACCAAAGTTTTTCAACATTTTGGCATTAGTTTGTCTGGTGAAGTGTTGGAAAAAATGGGACAAGCTATCCGCAGCAGAAATCTAAAGAAGAGCGGATTCTCTTTAGTTAATGGTATTTGGACCAAAACTTCTGTGACTGAGGGTGAGGCCATCATTGGCAAAGCCCAAGATGTCCAAGAAGTGCCAGCAACAGCAGCAGAATCAGCAGCCACACCAGCACCAGCGGAAGAAGTAGCAGCAGCAGAAGTTAGAGTAGAAGAATCCTTGGTTTCTGGCAGCTTAATTGAAGAAATTCACTTAGAAAACATTGTGCCAGCTGCGGAAAACTCTGGAGTAGTCTATCCCACAACTGTTGTAGCATCTATTCTCATAGATGTGCTAGAATCCATCCCTAGCACTCAGGGGGAGCCTAAGCAATCATGTAAACCAGCAGCACAAGAAGTTGTGGCATCAGGCCACACTGATGAGATAGTTATGGAGAAGCTCATAGTCAGGGGGAGCAAGAAGTGACTCATGATGATATAGTCGTGGTTGATGCTCCCATTCATGAGGAGCAAGGAGTTGATGAGCAAACAGCTCCTCAAGGGGAGGACACTGGAAGTGTTCCCTTAATCAATGAAGAGCATGATAGTTTCGTGGAGCCCAGTGAAAGGCCAAGTGGCAAAAGGAAAAGAATTGCACATAAGAGGTCTAAGAAGAATCAGCTGAAGGTTAATCTGAAGCCCATTGTGAAAAGACTGAATGAGCAAAGCACAACTCTTTCTTCTATTCAATCTGATATTCAGTCTATTATCAGTAACCAAGCCTCAGCAGCTAACGAGATTGGAGCCTTGTCCACTGAGGTACACAGCTTGAGAGATGATTTTAAAATGTTCAAGCAATTGTGTAGATGGATGAAAGGTGAGTTCGACAGTGTCAAGGAGCTTATCTCTTCGAGGGAGCAATCCACCTCTGGCCCTCCAGCTCACTCACCTGCTGAATCGGTTAGCAATGCAGGGCCATCAGGGCCAAGGCCAGTAGAAGAAAGTGCAGGGCCATCAGGGCCAAGGTCAGCAGAAGAAAATGCATGGCCATCAGAGCCAAGGCCAGCAGAAGAAAGTGCAGGGCCACCTGGGCCATTGATCTCCGAGGATGTGTCCCCAAGAGAAGAAGAGCCTGCAGCTGCCCCCAAGGCCCATGAGTCTTCATCTCTTGCAACACTAGCCCCTCTTTCACCACCCTCTTCATCCACAGCACCTCCAGCACCCATCACCTTCAAACAACCCATGCCTCGCACCATCTCTTCCCCATGTCCTTTTCCATCTCAATCCACCTCTCCTCCTGCCTTCTCTACATCCATTCCACCACCTACTTTCATTTCTGAAGACCCTCCAACCTCATCATCTGTTGGAGCCTCCTCTTTAGATGGACCATCGATCTCACCTTCTTCTACTCATCAAACATTTCTCCATCCTCCTACTCCTCCTTCCTTTGTCACCTTCATTCCTGAAGGTGCTCAACTCGAAGGTCCATTTCTAGAAAAATTCGAGGATGAGTTGGAAATCTCCACCATCCAGTCTGTTCTGTCAGTTGCCTCTCATGTCCACAGGACTGACTCCTCTAGTCCTGTCTCTAAAAAGAGGAAACTCTTCACTGCTCTTGCTCTTCCCCCCGAACCTAAATTTCCTCCTCTTTGGTTTTCCCTCACTATTGAAAATCGGAGGAAACCACTCTATCGAGAATATCTTCAAAAATATATTCTTGCCACCATTTTTGGTGTTCCTTTTCTGAATCTGACTAATCGCCTAAATGTTGTCCTTCCCTATAACCACTTCTCAAAAGCTGATCAATCTAAAATCTTCAAAATGGCTGAATGCAAATCTGAATATCAGTGGGCAAAAGGGTACTCAGCTCTCTATAGGAAATATCTTCTTGCAAAGTCTGAAAGGTTTCCCCCCAGGGACTCTCCACTCACTCTCTCTGAGTGGTTTGTCATTCATCACAAATCCCTCTGGGCCCCTTTCATTCAAAAGGAAGTGAAGCTCATCAGGTAATTTCAGTTATTCAATGATTACCGGTATCTTCACAAGTTACTTGAAGTCCAGTTGGGTCAGTTCTAGGGAGTAGTTGCTTCATTAAAAATTGAAAATCTAGTCAACTGCTCTTTCAAAGTGGATTTCGCCACCCTACAAATTCCAGACTCTGTATTCCTTCCTAAGCTGCATTCCTTGGTCATGGACTCCTCAGTAGGTCCTGTAATCTTTGAGAGATTCGCTCGTGTCATGGGAAGGATATCAGCTCAACAGGGTCGACTTCCATCCTTCCAAAGGTTTATCTTCAGAGAATTTCACCTAGGCCATATTTCCTCTGAAGTCCTTGCTCCTCTGCTATCGGAATGTGAAAGGCTTTCTCCCACTGACTGGAAAAAGCACTATAATCAGTCAACTCTTCAATTGGAAGCCTTGAACAGCTCCTTATTTAAGGCCGGCAAGCCTACTCTCACTGCTGAAGCATTCTTGGACCTGAATTCTATCAATTTAGTTTAGGACTCTTATCTTCAGTGGGTCGAGCAGTACAAGATGTTTGTGGCATTGAAGCAAGATCGTCTGCAGAATAAGTTATCCTATCCTATCATGATCAACTAATTTCTTCGGTTCGCCAGTTTTGGTTCATTCAGTACCTACAAACTTTCCCTTGGCACCGATGAATATGGCAATTTTCTAAGTACTCAGCGGGAGCTTCATATTCAAAGGATGTTGCCTGACATGGGCCCATCATACGCTATTTCTTCTGGGGCATTTCAGGCTTATTTTGAGGAGCAAGAACGACAGGCCTTGCCCATTATTCGTCGGCACGCCTCTCTTTTGTCTCCTGCTTTTTACATCCATGTAACTCCTCAGGACAATTAAATATATCTCTCTTATTTTCTCACTATCTTTTCTCTCTGTCTTTATCACCTTGTGATATTTTTTGCTTAATGACAAAAAGGGGGAGAAAATATAGCACTTCTGAAATATTTTTCTTATATTTCCACAATTTCGTTTAGATTCATTTCAGATCATCTATGCTCATTGTTAAGTTTTGTCATCACCAAAAGGGGGAGATTGATGATCAATTTTTCCCCATGTAATTTAAATTAATTACATATTTATTTTGGTGATTAACAAAACTAAGATATTATTTAAATCTAACATATTTCTATGAGATTTGAGTACAGGAAATGAATGAATCAAGGAATAACAAGACAAATGGGTAAGTATTATTTACTCTGTAGCAATGCAAGTTCAAAGAATGACATTTATCTAAGTACACATCGATTTGATAAGTGAGAACAACGATTTGCTTTCAAAACGATTCGTTAAGTATTCACAACGATTTGCTCTCACATCGATTTGATAAGTGAGAACAACGATTTGCTTTCATAACGATTCGTTAAGTATTCACAACGATTTGCTCTCACATCGATTTGATAAGTGAGAACAACGATTTGCTCTCACAACGATTTACTTACATAACAATTCATTAAGCATTCACAACGATTTGCTCTCACATCGATTTGATAAGTGAGAACAACGATTTGCTCTCACATCGATTTGATAAGTGAGAACAACGATTTGCTCTCACAACAATTTGCTTTCATAACGATTCGTTAAGTATTCACAACGATTTGCTCTCACATCGATTTGATAAGTGAGAACAACGATTTGCTCTCACAACGATTTGCTTTCATAACGATTTGTTAAGTATTCACAACGATTTGCTCACATCGTTTTATCTCTAACAACTGGCTCATAACGATTTGTCTATATAACGATTTGTATGTGCATCGACTTGCTTATAAGTGTACAACGATTTACATGGACAATGACTTATTTGCATAACGATTTCATAAGTCATGCATGTAACGATTTCATGGAATATAACGATTTATTATTTGAACTCATTTTGAGTACGTTGAAAAGTCAAAGTTTCCACATATATCCTTCTGACAACCATGCATTTATTATGACTGAACGTATCATTGCAGTGCATGCAAACGATATCTTCTATTCTCATGCTTATTCTGTAAACATCTTTTTAGAAGAACAGAATGGAACTTCTACTTCTGTATAAAATCAATCTAACGTTGACTGACAACAAGGGACAGCTTAGCTGTCTATTGCTTAGCATTTAATTCGTGCAGGTCTCTGACAGCGCATCTCAATACAACGTTGGATAGTATGGAAGATAACAAACATCATCGAAGATCCTCTCTCTTGTTGCGTGCATGAAAAGCTAAGGACTGCTGAACAAGAAGCTCTACATAACCATGCAGTCTAACGTAAACGAGAGCCTAGAGACAACGGTCATTTCAGCGTTCGAATTTCAAATAGAAGACATATATATAAAGAAGACTGAAGCTCCAGACAAGAGACATTTTATTGGCAACAACGATCTTCAACAAGCTTTTCTGCGAGCTTCTGATAGAGCAAAGCCTCACTCCTCTAATTGTCTAGCTCTTAGCTCTCTGCGTTCATTGTGTTAGTCTTGAGAGCTTCTGGAAACTGAGAGTGTCCCTCACTGTAGATCTTTTCCTCTCATTTTTTAGCTTCAGATCCAGCATTGTTTAAGCTTGATCTAGGGGCTTGTTTGCATTTACACTTTTCTTGTGTTTGTTCCCTTTGAGTAGAAGGAAGACCTGGGGGTTTCCAGGGTGTGTGTTCCCTTCGAGTAGAAGGAAGACCTGGTGGTAGCCAGGGTGGTGTATGTCCTCTTCGGGTTGTGAAGAGAAGACCAGCTGTGACTAGGTGTGTAAAGGTCCATAAGGGGGACTGTACCCTTAGGTAGTGGAAGCCTGAGTTGTTGCTCAGGGACTGGACGTAGGACTCCTGTGGAGAGGAGGTCCGAACCAGGATAATTCCCTGTGTTGTCTATGTGCTTGCTTTACATTTACTATCTTTCTTTACTAACTCTAACACCCATCGAAGTGTGTTCTGTGTGACTGTTTTGTGAACAGGTTTAAGGTACTCATTATTTTTAAAAATCCCATTCACCCCCCCCCCTCTGGGCTTGCTAGCTGGGCAACAATAACAGTTGCACAGCACTAGGTCGTGTGTCGGCAGTCCGGTAGAAGTCACATCTGTCCATTAGCCGTGCTATGACACAGGCCAGAGGTCCGGTGTGATCCCAAGGTAAGAGTGAACATGCTAAGGCCGTTGGATCGTGCTGATTCCTAAGATTATAACGGGTTTTAAGGGTACAACCAGCTCGTTGACAATGGACGTGCGTCAAATCCAAGGAGACTTACGGAGGCCTTGACAAGGAGCCCCTAGTCCTATCAAGAGTATTCCCAACGGAGAGGTGGTCCATGCCAAGAAATGTGTGTAACGAAACGTTGTCCATCTTGCCTCGAGTGCTCGAAGGCAGAGGGACGCGATACGGTGTACAAAGCATGCGAATAAAATGAAGACAAGTGGCATTTAAATGATACGGAATTTAAGTGAAATAATTACACTTAATAATTACCATATATATTATTGAGTATTTTAATAGGGTCTCATTGCAAATAATAATGTTTAGTGGGTGCAAGTGTAAGAAATCATGAGAATATGATAAATCGTGCACATGACTTTTAATTTGATGAGATTTATTTAAATGTGGACAAATAATAATATTCAGGTTAATACTAAACTTAACAGCGCATGATTTAGCTTAAACAAGGGTTAAATGGCATAAATAGAAGGAGTATAAGTAAAATTTCCGGTTCTGGTGCAAATCTGGAAATCGCGATGGGGGTACCCATCGCGATTCAAGTCGCGACAGGGAGTTCCGGGCGCAACTGTCGAACCGGCCGGCTTGGCACAGTTTGGGAGGAAATCGCGATGTCGCAGGCCGTCGCGTTTAGAACGCAATGGACCGACCGGTCGCGTCCTCTCTGATATCACGACTGGTCGGGCCATCGCGTTTTCAGAGAGGCGGCCCGACCCAGAAAAGGGATCTGCTCTTTTTGGGTTTGGTCCTTCCCTCCCATGCATGATACCGAGCTCTTCTTAAATCGATATAAAATCGCACGATGATCCAAAAATTACGAAACTAATTTAAATGAAAGTAGACTTATAGATCTATCAACATATTGAGTAATTAGGATGCAAACAAGGTTTGTGCATACTTTAACAAGGTTACATTTTGGTGACCTAAACATGCGTAGTCATGGAAAATGATTTAATTAGCAACGATTATAAGATGAAAATTGGGTAAAATAGGGGTGTTTAAAAGTTAATAGTATGTAGTATTTATGAGAATAATTTCATGGCATGGAATTGAGTACATGCATGGATTTAAGGTAAACAAGAGGGTTCAGGTGCATGATTCTGACTAGGATTGAAACATTTAATTCTCCTTCATGGAAGAATGAAAAATTATGAAACCATGGGGTTTCAAAGAGGGATGTGTGGGCTACCTAAGGTTAAAATTTCACGATTTTACTTAAGCGATTGTCTATCTTTTGTTGCTGTTAAGAAATCCTAGGTTTTTTATGAAGAACGAGATGAACCCCTCCTGTTCCAAGCTTCCTTCTCCTTGCTCCTTCGTTCTTCAGCCTTTCCATTCGTCTCCCAGAGCTCCAGCCACGAACTATGGGTTGAGAGTGCCGAATTGGGGGGTGTATAGCTTGCTACAAGAGTCCTACCTTTCTAAAACTCCTTCCTTCTATTAAATTCCAAATTTCCTTATTTATCTCCGTCTCTCCTAGCATTTATCCCCTATTTAGGATGGAGGAGAGGTCTAATTTCGTGGGTAAGGGGTTAGGGTAAGTCTAGGGCTTTTTTAGGATAGATATGGGTGATTTATTAATTATTTTAACCCCTTTACTAATTACCACTAATTTTTATTGTGAATTTCACTTAATTACCTCTCATCCCATGATGGGCTCTTCACATTTGGGCCCAACAATTTATGTTAGGACCATTAGTAAAAACCCATTACTAATTTAGCTTAATGGGTATTAATTTAATTTCCTTTTATTCACTTTATTCCCTCTTCATTTAATTTAATTCTATTTATCACATTTATTAAATTAATTTTTTATTTTATTTGGGATTTTAAAAATCAAGGTTGCTACATGCACTGATGGATTCAATCCATTTGGAGGTTCAATGGCTTCCTACTCCAGTTGGCCAGTGTTCGTGACACCATACAACCTTCCTCCGAGCATGTGCATGAAGCGAGATAATTTGTTCCTGTCTTTATTGATTCCTGGTCCTAAAAGTCCTACAAAAAATATAGACATCTATCTCAGACCATTGATTGATGAATTGAAATTATTATGGACTGAGGGGGTCAAGACTTATGATACATCTAGAAAGCAAAATTTCACCATGAGAGCAACATTGATGTGGATGATAAGTGATTTTTCTGCATATGGAATGCTATCTGGTTGGAGCACACATGGGAGGCTAGCATGTCCTTACTGTATGGATAATACCAAATCATTTGTACTTAAACATGGTGGGAAGTCATGCTGGTTTGATTGCCATCGCCTTTTTTAGCAGTTGACCACCCTTTCAGAAGACAAAAAGATACATTCCTAAAGAACAGAATGGAACGAGATGAAATTATATTCGAGAGGTTATCAAGTCATCATATGGCAGCATGTGTAGAAAACTTTCCAGATATCACACAACTGATGGGCAGTACACGACACCTTTCAGGTTTTGGGAAGGAGCACAACTGGGTGAAGAGAAGCATTTTTCGGGAGCTACCTTATTGGTCAACTCTTCTTGTGCAGCATAATCTAGACTTGATGCATATCGGGAATAATATCTTTGATAATGTGTTCAACACCGTTATGGACATAAAGGTAAAACAAAAGACAACGGGAATGCACATTTGGACTTGTCCATGCTTTGTAAATGTCCAGAGTTAGAACTTGTTGAAGTAAATGAGAATTCAATTAAACCAAAAGTTGTTTATGTGCCTGGAGGAGGACAAGTAAAGGAAGTGTGTCAGTGGCTGAAACAATTGAGATTTCTTGACGGTTATGTGTCTAACATTGCTCATTGTATAATAACCCAACCAGTAAACTGGCCTAACAACTGTGTTAGTTGGTAGACTTCTCAGAAAGGTCACCCATCCTGGGACTACTCCCAACTGAGCACACTTAACTTCAGAGTTCTTTTCCTGCTCGAGCTCTGAAAATGACTAGTCCGAGTTGTTGGTAGTCTACTAAATTAGTCGATTTAACATATTCTTATATGGGGTGTTACAATCGACCCCTCTTATATAAGCGACATCCTCGTCGCTGCTCACATATAGCACATAGTCAAGCCCCAGGCATGCAAGATTCTAGAGGTGCCCCCCACAGGCTCAAAAGGTGGCTCCCATAGCGTAGTACCTTGCCCTGTGTGGCACTTAGTTCCTGCACTTCCGACTGGGTAAGGCTCTGATACCAATTGTGACAACCCAACCAGTAAACTGGCCTAATAACCGTGTTAGTTGGTAGACTTCCTAGGAAGGTCACCCATCCTGGGACTACTCCCAACTGAGCACGCTTAACTTTAGAGTTCTTTTCCTGCTCGAGCTCTGAAAATGACTAGTCCGAGTTGTTGGTAGTCTACTGATTTAGTCCATTTAACATATTCATATATGGGGTGTTACACGTTATGTCAACGTCAGTGAGGAAAAAATATATGGAATGAAGAGTCATAACTACCATGTGTTCATGCAAAGGTTGCTACCTATTGCATTTTGTGACATGTTGTCGAAGCCTCTATAGGGAGCATTGTCTGAGTTGAGTCAATTTTTCACGATTCCGTGTGCATCAGAACTTAGGTTTGAGGATGTCCAAACCATCAAACAGAATGTGGTCACCATCGTATGCAAGTTGGAGAAGATATTTCCGCCTGCATTCTTCCATTCGATTAAGTATTTGCTCATACATCTACCATATGAAGCTAAAGTCGGAGGGTCAGTACAATATAGATGGATGTATCCATTTGAGATGTATATTCGAATATTAACTTTTTTCTTCTTAGAATTGCACCTTATGTATGATATGTTTGTCATTTGTCTTGTACATTGTTAATGTAGGTGTATGCATGACCTCAAAATGAAAGTTTGAAATAAAACAAAAGTGGAGGGTTCTATTGCTAAGGCATACATAATGGAAGAAATTTCGAACTTTTGTTCGACGTACTTTGAAGCAGATCTACAAACTCGTCGTACTCAACCTCCACGTAATGATGATGAGGGGGGGGGGGGGGATTTGTGTGTTCAGATCAACTCTCCATATTTAATCATCTTGGACGTGCGTTCGGACGTTCTTCAACTCGCATGCTGGATGGCAGAGAGTTATGCGCCGCAAAGATATATATTCTTTTAAATTGTATTGAGCTTGAGTGTTATGTTGAGTAAGTCCTGAACTCACAATTTATTATGTATATAACTTCTTTGCCCTTATTCTAGCTATTGAAGGTGGTCTTCCATTCATATTGTAGACAATTTGATTCAGAAATAATTCAAAGAAATCCACATCTCAGTGATTATGAGGTTGAAAAAGAATGAGAGAAGTCATTGGCCTTATGTCTAAGAAAACACATAAGTGTACATGCTTAAAGAGTACGAAAGATAAGTTATGTTCACTTTTTAACTAGTCTTCTCTATACATAGGTTGTACAAGATTTAATTACTGATGAAAGAGTTCGTCAGATAGCCTATGGCCCATCAAAAATTGCACAAAACTATCCTGAATTTATTGTGAATGGGTATAGATTTCACACAAAAGACTATGGGTAGAGTAAGTCTACCATGAATAGCGGCATATGTGTTAAAGGAAGTACGTACAATGAAAATGAATATGACTACTATGGTATTGTAGAGGAGATCTTACAATTGCAATATTTAGGACAAGACAATCATATATTCTTGTTCAAGTGTCATTAGTTTGATCTAAATTCCATTCGAAATGACATAACGCATGGGATTGTCGAGCTTAAACATAAGTCCAAATTGAATACTTATGAGCCATTCATTTTAGCCACACAAGCCCAGCAAGTGTACTATATAAGCTATCCATCATCTACGAACAAAGAACGAAATGATTGGTGGGCAGTTTGCAGAGTTAAGTCAAGACTATTCTCTAATTATGAATTGGACATGACTGATCAAACACTTGAAGAGGTCAACGCCGAATTCTTTCAAGAAGACTTGGTTGATGATGTATAGTTGACAGCTCATACTGGAGTAGACAAATCTGAAGAGCCAATTTTCTTGTCTAATGAAAAAGAGGTCGAAGAAGTCGATCCACATAAGATAAAAGGGAGTAGTGGAAGGCGAATAGATATTGATGTAGGTCAAGTGTCTGGTGAAGATTCTGATGATGAGGAGGAACATACCAGTGATGAATGTGAAGATGATGATGAAGATGGGGCTGAATTAGATATATCGTCATCATCTAAGGAGGAAATGGATATCATTTAAAAATGGGTAGAATTTTTTCACATCTGTTCAGTATATTTAAACTTGTCCACTTTCAATATAAGCAATTGACTAATGAACATGAATTTTGATATTCCCTATGAAGATATGGTGCGTGGAGCACGATCGGGCTCCAGATCTGGGAGGAGGCTGAGTAGTGGAGGGGTTCCTCTACAGCCTCAGGTATGTATAGTTTAAATAGTATCTTCTTTGTGCATTATTTATACATATTATTGATTCACTTGTATATTTAATATTGTAGTTTCTTTGAGTACTGATTCACTTGTATTATTTATGTCATTAAAATTCTTCTAGGCTCAGGTCAGTTTACGCCTCCTCCTACAGTAGAAGGTATGTATATTTGAATTTATAAATATTTGTATAGTCGTTATTATATTCTTTAACATTTTATAGTCATCAGTTATACATATTATTTATGTCATTTAAATTGTTACAGCTTCTGGTCCTTCACAGCCTTGTCCTCTGGCAGCAGGTAAGTCTTGTTTTGAAGTTGTAAGTAATTGTATATTGCTAATATATTTTTGTTATTTCTTTCTCATTCTAACAGGACCGAGTCTTCCCACGCCTCCTATGTTTCCTACCCCTGCGACAAATATGTATATTTAAAGTTGTAGTTTCTTTGAGCATTGATTAACTTGTATTATTTATGCCATTAAAATTCTTCCAAGCTCGGGTCAGTTTACGTCTCCTCCTCCTACGACAGTAGGTATGTATATTTGAATTTGTAAATATTTGTATAGTTGTTATTTATATTCTTTAACATTTTATATTCTTGTAGATTACTTATGTCTGTCAAATTTTTGTACAAGACTGAGTGCTTCCGCACCTCCAGTTTTTATGGTAGGTGCATCTACGGTGCCAGAGGCAGAGGATGTTGTCAGTCTACATGAGGGGAAGGCAGTTTCTATGATGGCACTCTGCAGGAGGTGTGGATAAATGGGTACGTAATAATTTATATGTATCTTTTATTAAGGATAGTTATTTAGTTCATAAATTCATGGTAACAAGTTACATAATTACAGGGATAAAATAGAGCCCGCTCAAGTGTCTCAATTCAGGCACACTTTTCAGGGCCTATTTATAGATTCAACGATTTCCCGATGGATGCCTAGGAGTTGATGTATCAGATGTTCATGGTATGTAATTTCTTATTATAATTTATTTATTTTCTTACTCCTACATTCATTAAACTAACTCTTATCTGTACAAAGTAATCATCGATTCACGCATCCTTTGGACAAGGCACGGTCTCGATCAGTATGGACAACAACCGCCTGATCACATTTTAAACATATGTTGTATAATGCGAGGAAAAAACGCACAGAGAGTTTGTCAGAGTCTGGACCCGACTCTTTGGAGGAGCGCACACCGACATGGATGAGGAGAGACTACTGAGAAGGTCTGTGCAACATATGGGCCGCAGAGAGATGGCAAGAAACCTCCACAATAATGAAAGTGAATCGGGCTGCCAATCCAAAGGCCAACAAGCATACATGTGGGTCCGTCTCCTTTGCAACCCATCAGTCTAGATTGGTAAGTCATATGTCTTTTTGTGATATATTTTATTTATATAGGTGCTCATTTATGTAATGTTTTTCTGCCAAATAGGAAAACGAGTTAAAACGGCCTTCGACATTTCGGAGGTGTTTGATAAGACACATAAGAAAAAGGGGACGGATCAGTACATCAGCGACAGAGCCCAGAAGGTTGCGGTAAGTATTTACAATCTAGCCACTATTTATTTTTTCTCGTTACAGATTAATATTAAATTGTCAATTTTATTTTTATAGGAGTCGTATAGCCAACATATGACAAAGAAGTACGCCAGGGAGGACGAGCAGCCATAGTTAGATCTTGAGGTATGGCTTACGGCATCTGGTGCCCCAAAGAAAGGCCATGTGTATGGTTTTGGACACAGTATGGACACGAGCAGGGTGTTATCTGGCACCTCGAGCTCTGGCTCACAGGCGACTATTGCATTCACCACACCTGGTGCTCCAGGTACTTCTCCCAGTGAGATGATGGACTTCATTCGAGATGAGATCTCTGGTTTGGAGTTTCGTCTAGTCCACACGATGCATTCGCATGTGTCTGATGCTGTCCAGGCCCAACTCTCCTAGGCTCTATCCAGGCTATCTCCCAGGCCCTCCCTAGGTCAACATTCCTCCTCAAGCAGCGCCATCGACATCAGCACGGGTCCCTCATGTGAGTAAATTGATTTATTTTAATTTATATATTTGAACAATAAATTTTTTAATCACTAAGTTTAAAACATCAGAACTTACGTTTGGGTGTCCAAAATAAGGAATACCTATCAGATCGACACTCAAATTCACATTAAGCAAGTTAGTTTACTTTAGTTTAGTTTAAAATTTTGGGAGTCTAAAATTAGAAATACTAATCCGATCATCCTCTGGTTTGTTCTAACACGGCCAGGATGATGAGTGTGACTTGTAAAAACTGATGGAGTTCAATTCAGACTCCCGATTTGAGCTCGGCACTTAAATTCACATTAAGCAAGTTAGTTTAGTTTAAAAATGAAGAATATAAGTTTGTGGGTCCAAAATTAGAAATAGTAATCTAATCGGCCTCCGGTTTGTTCCAACACGGCCAAGGCGATGTGTGTGACTTGTGAAAACTGACGGAGTTCAATTTGGACTCGTGGTTTGAGCTCGGCACTCAAATTCACATTAAGCAAGTTAGTTTAGTTGAAAAACGAAGAACTTAGGTTTGGGGGTCCAAAAATAGAAATACTAATCTGATCGGCCTTTGGTTTGTTCCAGCATGGCCAGGGTGATGAGTGTGACTTGTGGAAACTGACGGAGTTTAAATCATACTCCGAGTTTGAGCTCGACGCTCAAATTCACAATAAGTAAGGTAGTTTAGTTTAAAAAGGAAGAATTTAGGTTTGTGGGTCTAAATTAGAAATACTAATCCGATTGGCCTTCGGGTTATTCCAGCACGGCCAGGGCGATGAGTGTGACTTGTGAAAAGTAACGGAGTTCAATTCGGACTTCTAGTTGAGCTCAGCACTCAAATTCACATTAAGCAAGTTAGTTTAGTTTAGTTTAAAATGAAGAACTTAGGTTTGTGGGTCCAAAGTTAGATATACTAATCTGATCAGCCTTCGGTTTGTTTCAGCACGACCAGGCCGATGAATGTGACTTGTGAAAATTGACGGAGTTCAATTTGGACTCCCGGTTTGAGCTAGGCACTCAAATTCCCATTAAGATAGTTAGTTTAGTTTAAAAATGAAGAACTTAGGTTTAGAGATCCAAAATTAGAAATACTAATCCGATCGGCCTCCGGTTTGTTCCTGCACGGCCAAGGCGATGAGTGTGACTTGTGAAAACTGACGGAGTTCAATTCAGACTCCCGATTTGAGCTCAGCACTTAAATTCACATTAAACAAAGTTAGTTTAGTTTAGTTTAGTTTAAAAATGAAGAACTTAGGTTTGGGAGTCTAAAATTAGAAATACTAATCTGATCAGCCTTTGGTTTGTTCCAGCACGGCCAGGACGTTCATTGTGACTTGTGAAAACTGACGGAGTTCAATTCAGACTCCCGGTTTGAGCTTGACACTCAAATTCACATTAAGCAAGTTAGTTTAGTTGAAAAACGAAGAACTTATGTTTGAGGGTCCAAAAATAAAATATTAATCGATCGACCTCTGGTTTGTTCCAGCACGGGCAGGGCGATGAGTGTGACTTGTGAAAACTGACGGAGTTCAAATCGAACTCCGAGTTTGAGCTTGGCTCTCAAATTCACATTAAGCAAGTTAGTTTAGTTTAAAAAGAAGAACTTATGTTTCGGGGTCCAAAATTAGAAATACTAATCCGATCGGCCTCTGGTTTGTTCCAGCACGGCCATGGGCGATAAGTGTGTGTGAAAATTGACGGAGTTCAATTCGAACTTCTGGTTTGAGCTCGACACTTAAATTACATTAAGTAAGTTAGTTTACTTTAGTTTAAAAAGAAAGAACTTAGGTTTGGGAGTTCAAACTTAGTTTAAACTTTTAAATAATTTATTTCTTATAGTATTTAATTTTAATTTAATATTATATATCTATTGTAGGTTCCTTCATCGAGTGGCGTCCGAGGAGATGAGGATAAGGATGACGAGGATGAGGATCCATGATTTTCTTTTCATTGTTATAAACATTTTAATTATTATTGTTGATATTTATCATAGTGGATAGTTTTTATTGTTATTATATGCACAGGTTATGTTTTTATAAAATGCGTATTGTTTTAAAAAAAAATTGAAAAAGTAGAGATCGATTAGCGACTGAAAATATCAGTCACCATTTAGGTCACTATAGAGTGACCGATTAGTGACCAAAATATTTTGGTCGCTAATAGCAACCGAATATATCAATCATTATTTCGGTCACTATATAGTGACCAAAATAGTGACCGAACTTTTTCGGTCACTGTTAGCGACCGAACTTTTCAGTCACCATTTCGGTCACTATTTAGGGACCGAAATAGTGAACGAAATAATCAGTCTCTATTAGAGACCGAAATATTTCAGTCACTAATCAGTCACTATATAGTGACTGAAATGTTCGGTCACTAATAGCGACCAAAAAAATCTAGTTACTATTTTGGTCACTATTTAGTGACCGAAAAATTTCGGTCACAATATTGTGACAAAAATTTCTTCACCAGCATATTCGGTCACTATTCGGTCGCTAATTAGCGACCGAATAGTGACCGAATAGGGACCAAAATTGCCGGTCGTTATTTTCACTTTTTCTTGTAGTGAACTCTTCCATGAGTGGATAGAGGTCAATAAACCCTTCACCAACACCCAATGTGCCCCAACAAAAATAAAAATCACTCCTTATGCTTTAGGCTGCATTTGAAGGTGTAGAAAATGAAGAAAAAATCTGTTTAGAGGGGTCCCTAGCTTGGCCCTATGTCATATTACTAAAAGAGAAAAGATGAGCCACCATATGTTCATGACGAGCTATGCGGGGGGTGTCCCAAAATGCCATAGCAATGTAGCAACAAAGAGGATAACAAGGAACCTAAGGTCAACCTATACAACCTCCTTGCAGACACATAGAGGGCTAGGTCAGCTAGTGTTTGCATGATCCCACCTTTGAGCTACGACGAAGTCAAATCCTCTAGGATCAGCACTCAAGTGTTGGAGGATGAAGAAAGAAGTGGCTAGGTCGTCTAGTGTTCACAACTCTTCTTTGATCTCTACTAGCCCATCCTCAGTGACACTCGAGATAGACTATGACATTGTCTATATAGCATAGCGGGCTGACCTACTGCCACCCTCCTTGTCTTCTTCATATAGCACCTCAATGCTGACCATATGGGACTCATTGACAACTACAACCTCGCCCTCATCATCCCTTGGAACTATGACACTTGCCCCATCTTGCACCTCCACCTTCTCCACCGCACCAACCTCGACTTTACTCCCCTCGACCACACCCTTACTTGACACTTAGGTCGAGGTCCATAATGCCTACAAATCCACCAAGCTACTAAGATCACCCAATCTAAGATTGTTGGATGAGGCACTCTTCACTGAGCTCCAACTAGACCTATTACTCGACATCTTCCAATATTTTGCCTAGTCTAGGACTTACCAACTACTCACACCCCTTAAATTGGAAAGTACTGTGCCACCACAACCACCCTCTTAGTTGCCAAGAAGACTCTAAGCACTCCCGACCTCTCACAATCTTGTAACTCTAGCAAATGCACAAAATGGTAGCCTCTCCATCCACTACTCATATACTTATGGCCCCACCTCGATACTTACCAGCTATGCAGATCAATGGCTATAATCTACTCTAGTACAAGTAGATATTGATGCACCATGTCCTATTGATGTTGAGCTGCCATGCCTGATGCAAATTCACCTAGACCTAAGACTCTAAAACTAGGACTTGTCAGCTCAATGCCTAACTCTGTAAGGGGCTTAAGATGATCTTGGTCTGACAACTTAGTCCTAAGCTCAAGTCTGAGATCAAATCTAACAACCAAACACCACAACAAAAGAAGAAGAGAGAGGCATTAGTCCCTCCCATATCGAACAAGAGAGATTACTCTTAACCATAAAAACTTTTAAAAAAGATCGTCATCCACAAACATTAGGTGTTTAGTAGTCAAATCACTAGACACTTATCACAGTCTCCTTACATCTCTCTAATCTCTATATTTCAATCACTTATGGTGCCCAAAGATTGGAGAATTCTCCTAAAAAATTCCCTTCCAAGTTCACCATTTGCCTTGTACACTCTAGTTAAGACCAGCGCATTCCCCGTCAACAACAACAACCACTTGAGATCAAACGGTAAAAAAGAAGTCTCACATCCCTAGACTGACCGACCTTATCAGTAGGACTCCCAATTCGATGGGAGAAGTTCCCACCAACAACAACCTTTCTCTGAGCTCCGCCCCCCCCCCCCCCCCCCCCACAACCCTCAACGCACACACATCAAAGCGGCACTCATAATCTTCCGCCGTTTGTGTTAATTTGTTTTCTATTCGTGAAACTGAATTGATCCGTTCGACAATAAGAAAGAGAACGATGGAACTGAGGGGAAGTTAGCAAATTTGTCGAGAAAAAAAAAGTTAATATAACAGCAGTATGCAACAAATTGGGAGTCCCAAAACAAACACTACATAAAAAGAGTCCAACATGCCGGACAACCCTCTCCATCAGACTCACGTGCCGTTCCACGCACACATCCAGCCATCCCTGTGTGTGCTAAGACGCAGTTAACGGTAATAATAAAAAGGTACACCATCTGACGAAGCCACCATCTTAATGATGACAACGCACTATGACACTGTTTCATATGCAAGCAGTTTAGTCGCCCGCCTAACGCCTCCGTGCGACTTTCTTTGGTTGGCACGGGGCACCCGAGCTCACACTCAACTGCTGGCCTTCCCTAAATAGAAAGAAAAAAAAAAAGACAATAACGAACCAACGCCAAGTCTTTGAGACGATATGAGGATGACGCACGGCGCTAGAGCTGGCCAAACGAGTGGGAGAGGTAGGCAAGGGCGCCGACGAGGGGGGCGTTGATGTAGGTGGCCGGCTCGGACTGTTCGTAGTCGGAACGCTGGTCCGGAAAGCGGTCGTGGGAATCGGGCCCGCCGACTATGGCTCCGACCAGGAGGTTGGGGTTGGGCGCGCCCGAGTTCATGATACTGAACCCAGACGAGCAGGGGATCTTGGCAGGGTGCGACGCCACCGATGGCAGGGACGACGCCCGGTGGTGGATCCGCTCCGGGTACCTACTCCCGTATCCCACCATGTAGGACATCCTCAGCGGGTTATCCCCAAGAATGTATCCACCTGCATGTCATTTGTTGCCATCATCTATCAGTCTCTCTCGCCAATTAGTAAGTAGACAAAGGAATGGCTGGCTTGCTACCCCCCCCCCCCCCCCACGGCTGGGGTGGGGGGTGGCCTTTGTTTTCACCTGACGCTTAGCGATGCGGCGAGCATCTGGGGGTGACCGTGGTGCCGCCGCAGGAGACCACCTTGCCGGAGTAAGTCAGGTACTTGGCATACGTCACGAGGAGGAAGGAGGTTGGAGGTCACATACTGCATGTTGCTGTCGCTCATCTTGAAAGAGGCCCCCTGCTTTGCCAAAGGGGGAAAAGTAAAAAGGGGGCGAAAAAAAAAAGGGAGAGATGACCCAGGGACCAGCCAACCGATTAAAAATGAGTAATGGGTGCTTTGTCTTTAGCAAGATGTTGACTACCACATGGGAGTCGAAGCATCACTTTTTAACTTTCCCACTGTACGAAAAATTTAAATCATCATTCTTTGCAATAGTAAAGTGAACAGTGATTTTACGCACATGAGGGCGGTAGTGTGTTTGCAGTACTAGGGGCAGAGACGAAGGGGATGGATTGTAGCAGAGGGGGAGAAACCGAGAGAGAGAGTACCTGGCGTGTACTGGGTCTGAGAGAAGGGCGTTCCCGGGACAAGGGAGCAGACGTAGTTATCAGCATGTTCTTTGTAGTCGTGAAGGGACTTCACATTTTGAACAAGGAAGGCCTGCGAGAGACAAAAGGACAAGTCAGTCGACAGGGCAAAACAACTTCTCGCGCGAACGCAATCCAATTCCCTTTAAAGAAGAGGCATCAGAAGAACAACTCAGATTAAGGAACTAAATAATAGTTAAATAACCAATTTCAAAGAAGTTGTGGTAGGAAAAGGGCAAGGGTGATGACAACTGCCCTGTGATGAAACGAGTTACGAAATGAACAGCGCCTGTTTAGTTTTTGGGTCTGATTCTGACCTTAGAGAGGAGAATCCTCGCCCCAACATGCTTGTTATCCCAACCGAAGGTGTTGTCAGTCTCACCAGCACCGAGGGTTTGACCGTTGACCTGGATGTAGTTGAGGTAGGCCGGGCTCCTGGTGGCCCTGTGCAGCATGCTGCTCCCCACAGCAGCTCGTCCTTCAAAGATAACAGGCGGAGGATTAGCTTCGGACTATTTAAATTACTACGCACAGAGCCAGCCCATCCCCCTCGCCCATCAAATACAAAAGCAGAGAGGGAGTGAGTGAGAACCTGGTAACCGGAGTAAGAGCAGTAGAAGGGGCACACAGCACCCTTCACCCGTTGCTGTAGGCCCCCCTATACTTGTCTGCAAAAGCGAACACCTGCAACAACACACATTTCGTCACGGGCTGATGAGAGACTATGATCTCTAGCAGCACATATACTCGTGTACATATATATATATATATATATGGCGATACCTTGATGGCTCTACCGCGGAGGAGTCTGGAGTAGGATGGGTCGGATTTCCTAAATACCAACGAGGCAGCAGCTAGGGCGGCAGCGGTCTCGGCAGCCACATCAGAGCCGGGATTGCTGGGGTCGACCTTATAAACGGTCCTCGGCGTGTCCATGTCCTCCGGTCTCTCCCAGCAAGCATGATCCTTGTTAGGGTCTCCAACCTGCAGCAAAATGACTCATATCATACCCATGAGCAGAGTCGTCCTTCACTCACCAGTCCACATTTCCCTCCCTCTGCCTGGCCTCCCTCCACTCCAACACAAACCGCACACAAGGGAACGGAAGAACAGAAGTGGAAAGCCCCGTTACATTTTCGAAAACACATCGTTCTGAGGCCTCGTACAATGTACAGTATTCAAGAGCAGAGAGCCGGAGGCCGGCGAAGGGAGAGCACCCACCGAGAAGAGGGCATAATAATAACCATGGTAACATTAGCATGAAGCTTTCGATGTACAAAATCCAGCACAAACCCGAGCCAGCCTGCACACGCTTCTCTCATGTCGAACAAGAATGGAAGATAGAAAGCTGAATCCTACCTGGACATAAATGGTGTTGGATGGGCAGTGGCCTTTAGGAGATAGTCGGTTGCCCAACGGATGGCTGCCCTGGCGTTCTGCAGCTCCCCCTTCATCATCCCGCCAAATTCGATCACACTCCATGACAGCATCGTGGTAGTGAAAGCCATGGGGAATCCAAACTTGACATTGTCCCCCGCATCGTAGTATCCACCCACCAAGTCCACCTGCATTGTCCCGGAGGCATTTATAGGAGTTTAATGACATCGCACAGGGAAGAGGGAGAGAAAAAAAAAAAAAAACAAGAACAAGGGTGCACGGCTGGGGGAGCAGAGCCATTTTTTTAGAATACTTAACACGCATGGCCGAACCATCAGAGAGGCCGGAGTCCCGCCTCCACTTGAGCCTCTGACTGGCAGGCAGCCGCCCAGATCGCTGCCCTTCGTAGTAGAGGATGGACTTGGTCAGCGCATCTCTGTAGTTGTGGGTGGCTGTCGGATGGTGCCTTGGGCGTTGGTGTCGAACCGGAAGGGCCGTGGCGCCGGCGAGAAGAAGGGAGAAGATGAAGCAGAGAAGAAGAAGAAGGTTAGTTGAAGACGCGGAAGGGAGCAAGAAGTTGGCCATTTGGGTGGGTATTCTCCGCACCCAGCGCAGCCCAAACAGTGGCCTCCTTGTGATCCAACTGAACAGAGTCCAAGTGAGGGCAGAGTCCGCCGAGGAAACGGCCTCCATTTATAACGCCAAAATGTCGATCGCCCTATATTCTGACATTACTCTTGGCAGACTCCCAGCACTTTTTTCTCTCTCTCACAAGAGGGGAATGGGTTTTTTAATTGAAACTAGGCGTGAGGCTTTGTTGAAAGACCGCAATGCCCTACAACTCCTCAGTCTGGTACGGCAGTAATAGCTGCAACAGTGGGGTAGAGGGCCTAGTTACCGTTCGAAAAGGGCCCTCCCGGTGCTGGGTATTGGACTCACATGTTCGCCTACGGCTGCGGGCCATTTATCGAGGAACGCCATTGGCATGAGTCACGCATATGGAGGCCGTTGGCAACGGTCAGCCGGAGAGTGGTGACTGGTCCCAACGTGAAAGATGTCACGGGGCGATTGCAACGTTATACTACGGTTTCCTTTTTTTTTTTTTTTTGCTTGACACATTATACTACGGTTTCGTAGCATGGCGCTTTTATATGAACCGGACAAGGCTATCTTCCTAATCCCAAATACAAGTTCAGATTAATGACCAGTGACGAGGGCAACAATTGGACACAAAGTTGCACTTCAGTCTTGTTAAGAAGCACCATGTCATTCGTCCTGCTGCGTACAATAAGATGGCTAGAGCAAGCCCATATGACTGTTAATTATATATTCATGTGGCTCGTTAGATAAAACAAATATGTAGATCCATTTTTTTAGGAAGGAAATGTATGTATTTGGAATGTAAAATAAATGTTAAGCATGTGATTGAAAGAAAATGTAAATATTTAAAAAGAAAATACTTTTTTAGAAATGGCATAATATACCGATTAGAACGTGAATAAATGTGTTCAGAGCAACACATACAAGCGATCACTCCCCACATATAATACGGCAAGTAGATCCATTAATTTTGAAGATGACAAACTTATAATCATGTGAAGACATGATTTTGACTATGTGTGCCAACGAGTTAAAGAATTGCAACTCAAAGTCAATAAAAGTACAAATTGTGAATGTGGAGATAGAAAACAGTCAACAAACTCTTACAGTACGAACTCCTTAAACTCTTGAATTTATTGATACGAGGATATGCTTGTTTCTGCAGCCAACAATAATGATTAAGGAGCTTCGGGAGTGATCTTGGGGAAGAACCATTTGATACTATTACGTCATAAAATTGCCCAGAATAAGGTTGGAGAAGGGAGAGAGATTGGATGCTTTCGTGTGAGGATGTAAATGTTCACAACTTGTTACTTACCTCTTTTGCTTGTTCTTCATCATCTTTAAGCATGCTTCCAGAGTTTCCCATGCTTGTTGCCCCTCCCCGACCATGTTGGTCGTGGGGATAGTTGGGGGTGCATACCGATCAACCAAGGGATGAGATGTCACACCCCAATCTGATTTTTTTCATCATTGAGACCGTAACAGTGGGAACAAACTAGCTTGAAACAAACATAGAGAGTATAAATTACCGCATACCATACATGCTAAATCTTCAAATTCAATTAAAGAATCCAATAAGCCACTAATACTACTTCAATCAGATATTAAGTTTTACATAACTCACTGAAATTAAAAATGGTACATAAATTGAAAGTAGCTAGGTAAAAATGAAAGATTCGTAAATCTAAATAGTCTTCATAGCAAGATTCTTTAGTTCTAACTAAGTCCACTTGCACCTACACTGAATCCTAAATCTTCACTGAAGTCTCCTGAAACACAGGGGGATTTTAATGAGTTCACAACTGGTAGAATAATTTATAGTTCTCTTATGCATGTTGGCCAATATGCAAGCCACTCACATCTATTTATCCTTTTGTTTTGGTGATAACTAAAACTCATGAATATTATAAATATATTTCATATATTTTCTCTTGAATACCATGAACATATTTAATAGTATTCTCAAGATAATTATGATCAAATATAAGAAATTCATATCGCTTTAAAGATATGTGAAGGTCAAGTGCTACATCGATTACTGAAGAAAGATTTCTACCGATTAAAAAAGAAATCTCCAATCAATTACTGAAGAAAACTTTCTTGATTACTGAAGAAAAGTTTCATACTGATTATAAGAAACCTTTGTTTCAATTAGTGCTATATCTCATCGATTTTTGAACATTCGCCTTCTGATTACTTAACATCATTTGAGTACTTTATGTTGTTTCAATAGAGAGCAAGTTTATATCATTGGTGTTATGAACATTTGATTACTGAACAAATGTTCAACTTATTTCAATTAATGAACAAAAGTTCAATAGTATTTTGATGGTGTTATTAATCTTCCGATTACTGAACAATTAAATGTTTAGCTTTGTTCTAATGGTGTTGTACACATTACGATTACTAAACAAAAGTTCAAAATCATTCTGATTGGGTTGTACACATTCTGATTAGTGAACAAAGGTTCATTACTCATTTTGATTGGTGAATAAATGTTTAATGTTATCTGATTGATATTATTTACATTTCGATTAGTGTTTATCTGGCTTCAATTACGTCGATTGGTGTTATAAGTTTCAACACTTATATTCTATATTGATACTGACTAAAGCTTGCATAATATATCGATTACTAAGTTCTATTCTCTAGGCACCAATGAAAATTCAAATGTCCTTCTTCCTAACAAATAGAAAGCTCCTACCTAACATAGCAAGCTACAGCAGGAGGAAATATAAAGAGGTATGGGTTGACTAACATGTTATATCTTTCTTTCACCTATCCTCTTCCTTACATTAAATGTGCATAGGACAAAGAGATCTGAGGCATCTACTAGACTCAAGAAAACAGTCATTAGATATAAGTGAGAGAGAAGAAGTAGAAGAAGAGATGAAGCAACGGATAGAAGGATCTCCTCAACGATTCTTCTTCAAGGGATATATAAGAAGATGAGGGCTTCAAGCTGAAAGAAGAAAGCACACACCACGGCAAGGCAACAAGAGATTGTTCAAGGTTCTGTGTTTCAAGCCTTCATTCCTTCTTCCTCTCTTTGTGTGATATTGTAAATTGGAGAATGTTTTTCTACCTTAGTTCTAAGCTTCTTTCTTATCCTTTAGCTCTCAGGTTTCTGTTGAGATCAAGAGTGTCAGTTCTTTTTTCTCCGAACTTGATCTCGACAACCTGCTCTTTCTTTTCTTTAGAAAGATAGTTTATCCCCTTTGTTAGGGAAGACCAGTTAGGGGTTGGTTGGTTTGTCCAGCAGACGGACAGTTCTTTGTATTCCCTTTGTGTGGGAAGACCAGTTGGGGTCTGTACTAGTGGGAACCAGACTAGGATTTGTACTAGTATTTACTTTGAGCCTGTAAAAGAAGTGGACTTCCTTATTACCTGGGAAAGAAGAAGATCAGCTAGGAGCGGGTGTTGTATGTCCAGCTGAGGGATTGTACTCAGTGTTCCCTTGTGAAGAAGGGAAGATAGTTGTGTTGGGTGTTGTGTGAGTCCATTAGGGGGACTGTACCCTTGGTTAGTGAAATTCCAAGAATGCTTGGGGACTGGACGTCGGACTTCCATTTAGAAGGGCTGAACCAGAATAAATTCTTGTGGTCGATTGTATGTGATTGTTCTGCGCCTTTAATCTTTATTGCACACTTTTTTATTCACCAACTAAAATTTAAAGTGTTAATTTGCATTCAGATTTCTTCATCACCCTATTCACCCCCCCCCCCTCTATATGATTCCTACCTTGTTGCCATGGGCCAACAATATATACTTTTAATCCATTAAATAACGCATATAATAAATTGAATCACATAACAAAAAAGAACTTAATTGCATGCCTGAAAAAAATTGAATACTATAGCATAATAACAGATAACGAATACTCAGTAACATTAATCAACTACTGAGATAGTAATCAATCATCGAATCTATTAATCGATTACGTTATACTTAGCCAAAGGACTCGCATAGAACAATTCGAAGGTAATGAATTTACATAGTCACAAAAAGCATAGTAGAACACATTCAATCAATATATATTATAGTACTAGTCAAACCAACGGAAAAAACTTAATCAAATTTTTGTATCAACTAAGTTGTACTGGCTGCAGAAAAACCACACTAAAACACACTACTCGATTATCATATCAAGGTCCTTAGTCTCCAAACTACTACTAAAACTTAACTGATTATCGTGTCAACACCATACTTATCATAGAAAATACAAGAAAACTTAATCGATTAACATTCACATACCATACTTCGTCACAGAAAACACAAGGAAACTTAATCAATTAATGTATCACTGTATACTACTTAGTTGCAGAAACCACACTGTCATAATGAGACTTAATCGATTAGTGGACACATAATTGATTATATTACACACACAATATTAGCCGTAGAAAGTCAAATTCATCATAGTGAGACATAAACGATTAGCATGACCCATAATCAATTACTGATGTCTCTCGATGCTCGATGAAACATCATCACTCAATCTGAATTTTCATCTCTTCCAAATATATATGAATATAGTGATGAGTTTAAGTCGATCCACAGGAATGGCTTAACTTCCTTTTTAGGTAATCTACAACCTTTTTTTATGAATTAATAAAGGTAGAAGAATATTGGAAAACCTTAATCAAATAAGAATCCTTGTAATGACCCTCTCTATCGCAGTAAGGTTACACCAACCTACGTAGGAACAAAGAGCGACGTCACAGTGGGAAAGTATCCAATACAAGCGACCAGGTGAGATATACACAAAATAACAAATAGAATGTCGCAGAAATAAGTAAAGAATGTATCTAAACTATAAGCAAACTCATAGATTGTATAGTAGTAAAAGAAATAATAAAGGTACAACTACATAACCAGTTCATAAAACAAAGTCCATAGTTCATTACATATCGTCTCGCGTACTAAGTAAAAGAAAAACTCCAAACTCCAAGTAAGCAAAGCTCCAAGCACCAAACTACTCTCACATTCAAAGTCTATCGTCGCTAGCTCCTCTATCTCTAACTGATTCGACTCACTGTGTCATAAGCAAGTATAGAGTCTAGGAATAGACTTAGCAAGCAATCATGGTCACATCCATATATTATTGCATGATTCTAACATGGCATAAATATAAATAACAATTCAACTTTCACATGGTTAAACTATTAATCAATGTATAACACATGGTCATGCTTTAACTTAACTCACTATTTTAGGATCGGATATTCGGTGATGCAAAGCTAGAAGGGGGGTTGAATAGATTTGCAGTGGAGTGGAAACTTAAGCAATTAAGAATTACTTCGGATTAAGAGATCTACTCAATTAAAACCCTGTGATCTGATGTAATGTGTGTTATTAAAACATGTGAAACATTTTATCAGACAGTTTAAGCACTAAACATGTATTGATGTGTGTGAACAAATTAACAAGTAGTGTGTAAATGAAATCCCTATGCATGCATCTAATGTAATGCAAGTCAAACCATAGTGCAAAAAGAGTTTAGGGTGGTTCGGAGATCACATCCAGTGACTCCTACGTCCACTGCTCACATAGGAGGACACATACTCAAAGATGAGTACAACACACACATGTTGAGCACAATGACTCAACCACACACACACACCGCTAGATCAAGTCCACAAAAGATCAGATCCTATAGCCTTGATCTGATCAACACACCACACACACACAGATTGATCTATAGACAAGCTAGCATAGATCACAAAGCCACACGATCACAAACTCCACGTACTGATCTCTAATCAGTACACACACACACAAATATATGAATTGAATTGAGAAGATATGAATGAAGGGAAGAAAGATCTCTTCAACTCTTGATCTGGTCTTCACGATCACAGATCCATATTGTTTTCCTTGAGATGCTGCTGCTCAAATTTTCTCTTTCTTCTTCACGATGGCGATGCTCTGTTTGGATCAAGGTCTTCTTAGAGTTGCTGATCAGATGAAGATCTTCTAAGATTCTCTTGTAGTAGCTCTTCTTCTTCTGCTACTGATTGATGAGAGTTGATGGTCAATTGATCTCCTCAGATGAGATCTTGGTCTAAAACCTTCCAGAGATGAATAGAGCACTGGCGAAATCTCTTTTTGCCGCCGAAAATCTTTTCTGGGAATTGCATGGGTTGGCTTCCTTTTGGAGTACGAGGATCATGTGTTGCCCAGATAGCAAGCCCAGAGAGGGGGGGTGAATGGATTGCTAAAATTTTTTTTTAGATTAATCCTATAAATAAAACACTTTTACAGAAGACCCTAAGTTTGATGGTTAGAGTTAGTGTAAAGAAACACAAAAAGATCAATCACACAGACAACATGAATTATTCCTGGTCGGATCTCTTGTCACAAGAATCCTACGTCCAGTCCCAAGTAATAACCTGGGATTTCACTAAGTAAGGGTACAGTCCCCCTTAAGGACACTTACCATCCAGCCGCAGCTGGTTCTCTTCTCTACTCGAAGAGACACTAACCCACCTGATGCAACATGTCTTCCTCTTACCAAAGGGAATAACCACCCACTCAACAACAGTTCTTCCTTCTTACCAAAGGGAATAACCACCCACTCAACAACAGGTCTTCTCTTCACAACTGAAGAGGAACACTCAAGAACAAATGAGTAGAGAGTGGAAGGCCCCTAGACCAAGCTTATAGAAGCTGCTTGATCTGAGGCACAATCTGAGAGACAAAGATATCACACAATGAACTCTCTCAGATCTACACAAGCTCTCAAAGGCTAAACAAGTTTCTGTGGAGAGCTGAGAGCTAAAGACTGTTTGAGTGGATGAGCAAGCTCTTCTTTCTTCTGGGTAACTAAGATCTTCAAGCTATTCGAAAATTCTTCAGAATTCACGAGGTGTGTTACATGGAGTCACCAGTTTCTATTTATCTTCTTTGAAAGATTCTGACAGTCGAAGTATCTGTTGTCTCACATCTTATGCACGTTGGATTTTCTGGTCTGAGGTATGGAGCAAAAGAACCTACAGCCATTAAATGCTAGAATAGACACTTACCCAGAGGAATTGTCTGAAATCTTCTTGCTTCTGTCAAGTGATAGGTCTAACGTTGTAACGTATGTTTCTACCAGAACCCTGCACACCATAAATGCTGAAGCATAGACAACACATCTTTGTCTAAACTGTCAATCAACATAATAATCGTGCTTTAAGAAGATATACTAAAAAGGAAATTCCATTCTGTCGACATATAAAGCGTTACTTTATGTGACATGAATGTGGGTAAACAAGAGATATTCGTGCAGAGATATTGTACCAACACAATAAATGTTAGAGAGCACATGATACAACATGATTCGCAGGAAGACTTGAAATCTATAGAGATTTGAAACTATATTGAATATCATGTGGATATAATTTAAGAATGTCTGAAAGAATTTAAGTAGGATTATTCAACAGCTGTCTAAAACATAATCGTTACTAAAAGAGAGTTGATGTTGGAGACAGTCTGTGATCAGAGAGAGTCGATGTGGACATGAAATCGATGTTATAATCATAATTCATGTGATAATGTAATCCATGTTGAAACAAAGTCGATGCGAACATAATCCATGTATGAATGTTAATGAAATCGATGTTCTGTACAAGTCGTTGTTTAACTGAAGTCGATGTTTAAACGAAATCGTTGTTGAACTAAAATCGATGTACAGATGAAATCGTTGTTTAACTGAAATCGATGTGCAGATGAAATCGTGTTTTAAAACAAAGTCATTGTTTCACATGAAGTGATGTTCTACCAAATCGATGTTTAAGTGAAATCGTTGTAGAAACGAAGCCGTTGTTCATATGAAGTCGATGTTCTACCGAAATCGACGTTTAAGTAAAATCGTTGTAGAAACACAAGTCGTTGTCATATGAAGTTTGTAGAACGAAATCGATGTTCTACTGAGAAAATCATTGTTTAAGTGAAGTCGATGTGATGAGAAATGAAATCGATGTTAACTGAGGAAAGTTGTTTAAGTATGAAGTCAATGTAGAAACGAAATCGATGTTCTACTGAGGAAATCGTTGTTTAAGTATGAGGTCGATGTAGAACTGAAATCGTTATTAAGTGAAATCGATGTTCTACTAAGGAAGTCGTTGTTTAAGTGAAACCGTAATCGTTGTGAGCTATCACATGGAAGTCGATGTATACTTAGACAAAAATATATGTAATGAACTTCACAGAACAGTGAGTGTAGACAAACTTACGATTTTGTTTGAATTACTGCCATTGATAACCTTAGAAAATGATGTTAGAAAATATATTCAAGGTTTTGTTAATCACCAAAAATATATAATAATGAAGACAAATTATATGGAGATGGACTGATCATCAATCTCCCCCTTTTGGTGATGACAAAACATAAAGAATTGCATACATATAAAAGGCTGAAATAAATTTGTGAAAAAATTTTAAAGTATGTATTTCAGAACATTTTCTCCCCTTTTTGTCATTAAGCAAAAGAAATAGATAAACAGAGGATGAAATAGATAGAGACAAAGATAGATGGGAGCCAAGGAGGGAAATTTTATTCATTAGTGGGGGCAAACATGTAGAAGGCAGGAGACAGACGGGCAGTATGGTGAGTAATAAGCTGCCAAGCTTGACTTCCTGCTCTTCAAAAAGATCTCTAAAGACACCCCAACTAATATTATATGATGGCCCCATTTCTGGACCGAGTCTCTTAATGTGGAGTAGCCTCTGTTCTTCAATGAATTTAGTGACTACTGATGACTGAGTGTTGATTTGTAGAGTCAGCAGTCCCAAAACTGCATGCTGAAGGAATTTGTCAATGGAGATAGGATAGTGAAGCTTGTGAGCAAACAAATCCTTCTGCAGAGCTACATAAATCTTGTATCTTTCAATTCAGATTGAATAAGGATCTGAGACCAGGTTTATGGAGTTGAGATCCATAACTGCTCGGGAGTGAGAGTCAATGATTTGACTGAGATAAGGAGGAATTCATCTTTCAGCTGAAGGGCTGACTCATGATAGACTCTACACCAGTCAGAGTTGACAAATCTTTCAGATTCTGCTAGCAATGGAACTAAAATAGAAGACTTGATGAAACCTCTTTGGTATTCTCTGAACAGAATCGGTGAAAAGCAAGAGGAGCTCCCTCTGAACAAAAATCCTTGCCATAACTCTTAAAAATCTCTCAAAGAGGATAGGACTCACATCAGAGTCCAAATAAGAAAGTGTAACTTAGGGAGAAAAATAACTTCAGGCATCTTTAAGTTGCAAAGTCAACCTGACGAGGGACATTGACTGGATTTTCTATGTGGAGCTGAGCAATGGCTGCCTTGAACTGGCCAAGCTAAACTTCTGGAAGGCGATTTACAAAGCATCAATCTTGATACATTTGGAATTGCCTAACCAGTTTGATCTCCTTCTGAATGAAGGGACCCAGGTGGATCTGTGCTGGCAGACAAACCACTCAGACAGGGTGAGGGGTGGTTGAGGGTGGAAAAATGTTGGCTTAGCAACCTCAAACTTTATGTAGACAACTTTATTAGCCCTGGCCCACTGATCCTCAGTCTTGGACTCAGTTGAAGATAGGATTTTTGCCTTGGTTAGGCTTAGGGATAAGAGAAAATAGGAAGAATGATATTGAGATGTTTGGATATACTGAGGTAGGGTAGACCAAAAGTGGTAGCAAAAGTACACTTTTGGAGATATTCAGAAATCGAGTTTTTCTTCTATGGACAATAGAAAGAGAGTACCACAGAGGAGGAAAGAGAGTTGAGAGGAAGGGAAAACAAGCCATATAGATGTCTTCCTTTTCTTAGAGGTAGGACTGGAAGAAGGCTGAGATTCAGTCCTGTGGATATGGGCAGAGACAGAAAGAACTATGTGGAGGATGGCTTCTTCAAATCATCCTTGATGTCTTCCACAGTATGGCGAATGATACTGGCCCCCCTAGGAATGATAGTAATGAAAGACGGTGGAGTAGGTGGATGACGAGAGGCAAAAGATAAAGGGGGAGGAGGTTGAGTAGATGGTCCAGCAGAGGAGGGACCAGCAGAAGAAGCACCTGAAGAGGAGGCAGGAGGGCCTCAGAAGTTGGAGGAGGAATGGAAGAAGAAGGGATAGGTGAGGAAGAGGAGGCAACAGGGAAAGAAGTAGGAGAAGAAATGTGTTTGGAGAGGGTTTTTTTGGAGGGTTCAGGAGCAGGTGGGGAAGTGAAAGAGATAGGTGAGAGAAAAAGGGGTGGAGTCTGAAGACTAGGGGGATCAGAAGGCCCTGGGGGCACTGCAGCTTCCTCTACAAAAACTTGAGGCCCGGTTGGCCCAGCCACTGAATCCACTTGCCCTGAAGGCGCTGATGGTCCAGCACCAACTTCTTCAACTATTGATGGCCTGACTCTTCCACTGATGGCCTGGTGGCCAGATTCCTCTACAGTTGGCCCTGGTGGCCCTGATTCATCAAGAGATGGCCCGGATGGCCCTGCAACTTTCTCTGCTGGCAGGTCTGGTTCAGGAGGCCTGATGGTCTAGCATTCTACTGGTACTGATTCAGTTGGAACATGAGGGGCTGGAGCCGATAAGTGCACCCTCACAAAATCTTCCAAGTCTGTTACCAACTGTTTTAAACTCCCTAGTTCACTTCTCATATCCTGGAGTTCAGATTTGACTGCTCCAATTCTCTTTGGCTTCAGTGCTCTGACTGAGAAATATTGAAGTTACATCAGATTGCAAGAGCAAGAATCTCTCCTTGAGCATTCAATCTAGCAATGATTGGCTCCAAATGCACATGAATCTTCTTTCCTGGATCTATGGTGTGCCTTCTAGTGAGCATGGGAATTCCTGTGGCAACACCCTTACCTTTTTCTTCAGAGCCGATAGCTGGCTCAACATCTTCATCCGAAGTGTATTCAACTAGACCTTCTTGAAAACTGATCTATAGGAGCACTAGCAGTTGCCTCCCCTGAGCAACAAGCTTCCCTGAGCAGGATCATCCTCCATGAGAGCATCTTCAGAGTGGCCTGGTGCCATAACCTCTGGAGTAGCTTAGCTTCTTCCTGACTTCCTTCAACAATAACTTCTGCAACTTGAACACTAGGGGTTCCTCCATAAGAGTATCTTCGTGCCCCCCTCAGTGTGAGCAACACTTGCCAACTGATCAACAACTGATTCTGGAATAATAGCAGGTTCAGAAACTTGAGGAGGGATCACACCTTCAGAAGGTGCCCAACGGGCTCAATAAGTTCTGGTGCAATGTCTCAATCCTCCTTCAGATGCAGGAGGCTCATCCTCTCTTACTACAGCTTCTTCTTCTTGAACTAGTGGAGCTTCAGATGCTTATCCAATGATGGCTTCTTCTTGCCACTAAGGTTTTTGTCCACACATTTCCTACACATGAAAAACTACTCTTTTTCAAATTTCTGATCCGAATGGGCCTGACCCATCTTCTCCAACAAATTCTCCTTCCAATCAATTTCAAAATGACTGAAAAATCTTGCAAGTAAAGGGCATAGGGAGGGATACTGCTAATTTGTTTCTTTTTTATCCAAATAACATCAGTCACAGACTTCATCCTTTAATTATGATTGAGCCATGTAATATCTTGCTTCTGAATGGCCCAAAACATCATATCGACATCCCTTTGTGTAGGAGGAGGAAAGTAGCACTCTAGGTACCAAAATCTGACAGACTATAAAATGTAATATTCTTTTGAATGCATTAAAGTGGTTGATGTCAATCTTACCATCCTTCAACTTATACTTTGTTCAATAATCCTAGCCCTTAGCATGGATATCTACGGAATTTTCCAGACTGTGCCTACAAACAGATACTCCAAGCAACCTCTCCAACAGGTCATGAGTGATATGAATGGATTTACCTTTGACCAGGGAGGTAAGAGAACCATCTTCTTCTGACTTCAAATAAGTGTAAAATGCCTTGGCCAGGTGCGGGTAGCTTGGTTCAGAAACAGTACAAATCCCCGTCCACTTCAGCCTCTGAAGAGCTTCGACCACAATGAATTATCATGCATCTCCAGATCATCTAGGTACACTGCCTTGTTGCCACAAAGCTTGCTCTCACTACTTGATATCTCCAGTTGATCTGCCGTGAGGAGCAGCATTGTAGCCACCCACACTGCCGGAACTCCCAAAAGCGGCCATGAATCTAGCAAGGAAGGGTTTGGAGGACGTGGAGAAGGAGGAGGAACATGAACCGTCAAGAAATTTGAGCGGGAAGTGAGAGATTCTTCGAAAGCACGAAGAGGAATGCTGGAGTCGATGAGGGTTTATAGGCTTTCAAGTCGAAAGAGATAAGAGAGAGAGAAGGTGAATCGGTGAGGGAAGGATTCACGGCGTAACGGAAGGACATAAAATCACTTTTGAAATGCGGAGCATTTAATATGGATAACGACAAAATAGGAGATGATAATGCAAAAAGTAATGGATTTACTCTAAATCTAGCAGGGAAGGATATTATTTATTCTAAAATTTTTACTTTATTTCATTTAGTACAGATATATCTGTTTACAAATGTACATGCCAGTCCCTTCTAGGGGAAGTAAATCTCTCTCAGGTAAGGTTTTTGTAAAAATATCTGCTAAACTGATTTTGTGTATCTACAAATGAAATACTAATATTACCATTTGCTATATGATCTCTAACTAAAATGATATCAACCTCAATATGTTTCGTCCTTGAGTGTTATACTGGATTTTTCGTTAGATTTATGGCACTTATGTTGTCACATAACAACGGGATGGTTGATGTGCAGTCCATTGTCTTCAAGCTGGTGTTTGATCCATAAGAGTTGAGTGCAACAGCTCACGCGGCTAACATATTTAGCTTCAGCTGTTGATAGAGCTACTTAGTTTTGTTTCTTTGAAGACCAGGAGATCAAGCATCCTGCAAGAAATTGACAACCACCACTGGTGCTTTTCTATCCACTTTGCATCTAGCATAGTCAGCATCTGAATATCCAATTAAACTAGTTTCACAGAACTTAGGATACCATGGACATAAGTTATGAGATTTAGCTAAATATCTAAAAATCCTTTTTACAGATATTAAATGAGATTCTTAGGATCAGAATGATATTTGCACACATGCATGCACTAAATAAATATCAGGTTACTAGCTGTTAGATAGAGCAATGAACCAATCATACCTCTTAAAGTTTCTGATCAAATTCTTACCTTCTGGATCACTGTCTAACTGGTGGATGTGCTCATGGGATGTGGACAATGGTTAGCATTCTCAAATCCAATTCCTTAACAGTTCCTTGGTATTTAGATTGACAAATATGAGTTCCTTCATTGCTTTGCTTGATTGTATCTAAGGAAGTAGTTGAGTTCACCCATCATGCTCATCTCAAATTCCACCTGCATGAGCTTTTCAAAATACTTGCACAAAGATTTATCAATAGATCCAAAAATAATATCATCTACATAGATTGCACAAGTAGTATATTTTTGGCATTGATTTAATGATAATGTGCTATTGACCTGTCCTCTAAAAAACCATGATTTAGTAGGAATGCACTAAGTCTTTCACACCATGCTCTAGGTGCTTGTTTAAAACCATATAATGATTTATGCACTTTGAAACATGATTTGAAAATCTGAATCATCAAAACAAGGAGGTTGTTCCACATAAACTTCCTCCTTTATAAAAACTATTAAAAAATACTGATTTCACATCCATTTGAAAAAGTTTTAATCTAAAGCAGATGCATAAGCAAGCAATATTCGAATAGCCTCTAGTCACCTACTGGTGCATAGGCTTCATCGAAATTCTATACCTTCCTCTTGGGAATAGCCTTGAGCAACCAGTCTAGCCTTGTTTCTAGTGATAACACCAGCTTCATCCAACTTGTCCTGAACACACCATTTAGTGAATCACAGGATGATCTGTGGTCTTAGAAACAAGGGAAACATACCTGATTTCTCCTGAACTGATTAGGTTCATCTTGCATGGCTAAAATCCAAGATTCATCAGACAGTGGTTCATTGACTATCTTCGGCTCTATTTGGGATACAAAATGCTAAATAATCACAAGGAATAATATTACCTCTTGTTCTTACCCCGACTGATGGATCTCCAATGATGTTATCTAGTAGTATCATCATGGGTATTATAGTCCCATGTTCCATGAGGTGCCTGGGGTGCGTGGGCACAAAGATCTAGGACAAATCTTTGATTCCCAAGCTGACACGTGTTCAGAAAAATCAGGTTCGAATCGTCATTCGAAGTGTGTCGACACAATCAAGTTGTGTGTCGACATAAGATCTGGCTTGCTGTTTGGTGGTTAACCTATGTCGACACATACTTGACTTGTGTCGACACAACTGACTTTTCTCTCTATCTGTTTTCTGAAGAACAAGGGATGTGTGTGACACACAATGAACCTGTGTCGACAACAACTAGTTCTTTTTCTTTACTACTTTCTGAGTGCAAGGATGTGTCAAAACACAATGGACTGTGTCGACACATGGCTTCTCCTTTTCTGACGTTTTTGGAGAACAATGGATGTGTGTCGACACATAATGGACTTGTGTTGACACAAACTTTGACATATTATGTGAACTGTATATAAAAGTGTGAACCATGAAAACATGTCATATATCATCAAAATATGAAATATTAAGTTTAAAAACATGTTATTTAGTCATCATCATAATATGCACAATATGTACAATATGTCATCATCAAGACCAAAGTATGAGTGTATAGACATTATCACAACAAATGTTTTAGTCATCATTAAAATCAAAGTATGAGTGTGTAGACATGATCAACATGAAGATTTTTAGTCAACATCCAAATGAATACACAACTCAACAATCTTCCACATATATGCATATGACATCAGATTGTGTAAAATATGTCATCATCAAAAGCAATGTGTCATCATTAAGAACAGCTTAACATGATTGACCATAATTGTGTCATCATCAAAAAACAGATCAAAGCAACGATCAAGTCGTGGAGTATGGTTATTTAAATAACCATAATTCAACATCTCCCCCTTTTGTTGTTGACAAAATATATATTCATATTCTCCCCCTTTTGACAACATCAAAAAGATGAAGAGAAAAATTAAATGACAAGAAAGCACAATGGTATTATCAACATGTTTTGAGATTTGCAAGCATGAAATTTGCAATCATGGACAAAAGGATAGCATGGATTGTTTTTATAAAAAAAATTGCAATCATTACAGAAGCTTGTCGTTGCAATCTATTGTTCCCTCAAATTCTCCCTTTTTTTTTGACAACAACAAAAAGACTCTCTCTCCCCCTAATCAACGACAAGTATAGTTACCCCCTTGGTAGAACACTCTCCCCCTATGATGGTGCAGTGAAGTAAGTAGGAAAAAGTGATACCAAAGAACATCAATGGATGGAGAGCAAAGTATGTGACATGTAAGCAAGAGGTGGAATTGGGAGATGAATGACCAGAAATGATCAAATCAATAAGATCTTGATATTAAAATAGGAGAGAAAAATTATTGTGCCTTTGGATTGTGCAACAAAATTTAATAACAAAGACACATTCAATCACAACATATGTCAAAGTTTTAAAACCTGAATGCATTAAAAAGATGAAGCAAATGTGATGAAAGTGACCTATATGAGTTGACAAAAGTGGTTATCAATGAGTTTAGTAGCTAAACATTTAGCACAATGTAGAATAATAACTCTAAACCCAATTAACATGAACTTCATCTAGATCAATGTACTACTATTCTTTTTTGGTTTTTATATTTTTCTTTCATTTTGAGAGGAGAATACAGAGTAAATTGGTCAAATCACACCTTTAGTGCAAGATGTCACATTTACCCAATGAATACCTCCTTATTACTCAGTGGTTTAACCTTTATTCCTTATACAGAGTTGAAACAATGTGTTTGTCACCTTTTGACGTGAACCAAAACACTTGATTAGGTGAAATGAACCCGATTAAGAGAATACAGAGTAAATTGGTCAAATCACACCTTTTAGTGCAAGATGTCACATTACCAATGTATACCTCCTATTACTCAGTGGTTTAACCTTTATTACCTTATACAGAGTTGAAACAATGTGTTTGTCACCTTTTGACGTGAACCAAACACTTGATTAGGTGAAATGAATGAACCCGATTACTCAGTGATAAATGAAAGTTTTCATTGCTTGTTGTATCTCTCTATTTTTCTGAACACTTTCTGTTTGAAATTTTGAGAACAGAATTACATTAATTAGAATAGACATGATCATGAGTGTAAAGAGATATTCTAACATGTGTTAAGGATAAAGCTTCAAAAACATACACATGGTAAACATTAAAGCTACTCATGTGCCTACAAGTGTTTTGCAACTCAGTTAAATGAGTTCAACATTAAAAATGGCATAAACTTTGTCTTAGATTATATCTTTAAGAATAAACTGAGTGCACAATTATTTAGTCTTTATGTATGAAAGTTCTCATATAGGAATATCATGAAGACTCATTTATCATAATGCAAGACTTGAATAAAAGGTATGATATGTCAAGGAGATAGAATCAAGAAATAAATGGAAACTATTTTCAAGCATGAGTTGAGTGGATGTCAAGATAAGAGAGTGATCATTCCCCCTCAAGGATGTAATGGAAGCTTCATTCTGGATTGAAGCAATGTTCAAAGATTTTCAAAGGATCTATCGACAACTGGATCTCATGTGTCGACAGTTATATGAAATAGCAGACTCGATGTTGTAAGAACAAGATTGTCTGTCGACAAACCACATAGAAGTTGTCAACATGGTAGACATAAGAATTGTTTGACATTGGATTTTCAAGTTTCAACAATTAGAGGATGATGTGTCGACACATTATGACAAGTGTATCGACTTGATGAAGATGACAAGACATTTTCTGGGATTTTCAAGTTCCAACAAGTTTTAACAATTATGAGCAGCATGGTCAAAGACATTTTTTCACTTTTTCAAATTTACTCTCCCTTAATATGTGCATGGAATGAAACAGTTAGCAAACATTCACACATGATTATGCATACAATTAGCTTTATGCATAAAACATGACTTTTGGTACTGGCGTGGAGTATTTTACTCTGCATAATCATAGCTTCCAAACAAGCATAACTTATTTTTCTACATGTCATCATTTGATATCTACCAGAAAGTCAAAGCAGTTGATATATGCACACAGAATCATAGGCACAATTAAGCAAGCATGATAATAACAAACATGATTCCAATGTTATGACACAAAGTATTGTGGGAGTAACATCAAAACACACTCTTCATTGTTCAGATAAGACTCTAAGAATTTTCTTTAACTTAAGTAGTTCAATATGGAAATGATATGAGGTTTTACCTGAACAGTCTTCATTTGGATTTTACCATAGTGGTTTCCAATTTTTCTTGCAAAGCATAGTCATTGTCGTGATTTCAGATGGAAGGGTATAGCTACAAGGCTCATCAACTGCTGATCAATCTGGCCTTGAGACTCGTACAAGCTTGAGTCCTATAGTGAAGCAAAATTAGATTGCAACAATCTTTTGAATCCAAAAGATTTCTTTTGGTATAGATGCACTTTTGTCATTAATGGAACTATGAGCAGGATTAGTTCCATAATGCAATTATTCTTTGTTTAATGCACCTATGTTTCATGAAATATTCAATTTATGTTCACATGGAGTTTCTGAGCTTTTCAACAGAATCATGTTTTTTAGTTACATGTGCATGATATGAAAACTTTTGCAAGTAATTCAAGCATGATTATGCACACATTTAGTTTTAAGCTAGGAGTGACTCTTGGTACTCGGCGGAGATGTTTTCTCACGCATAGTGATAGTTTTCAAACAAACATGACTTGTCCTTCCACATTCACCATTTATATACCAAGAGATCTAGATGTGTAACTCATCATGATTTCACTTTAGCATTCATTTCACTCATCAAATCGTTTATTCAAGAGATTTGTTTTTTTATCAACAAAAAGTTTTTTATTTAGCAGGGAATCTCTCAAAAGTATTTACTAGTGAGATTTTCATTTTCTTTCATTCTCTTCACTAACTTTCCTTGTAGCCTTAGTCATGAAGCCTTCATCTTGAAATGATACAAGGATCCCTATATCCAACATTCAAGCAACACATTTCGAAACCCAAATGATTTCCATAAATCTGCAACAATGATTTTTGAATCCAAAATGATTTTATTTCGGTGCATTTTTCTGAAGACTAGAAACACTAGAATCTTGGTTTCTAATCTTAGAGCTATAAGCATAGCATGCACCACTGACATACTGAACATTTGGTTCTATTTTTCAGATTTTTATCATTGAGATTTTTAACATGGAATTCAGATAAATTCTTTTGTGAAATAATCTTGTCATATGTACATGGAATTCTGAGTATTTTTAGCATAAACATGATGTTCATTCCTATGCACATTAGGATGTGTATGAGTATGAATTTTTTAGCATGCACTAGATCATAATTTTTTGCCAACAGTCTTTAGACAAATGTCCATGTTTATGACATGTGAAGCACTGAACTAGATTGGCGTGAGCATGGATTTATTCTTTTATTTTTATGCCAGCAGAATTTGACAAGATGACCTAGTCTATTGCAATTAAAGCAAATGGGTTGAGTATTTACTGGAGCTTACCATAGTATGAGTGCATTTTATGGCATCTCTGAATCTCTCTAGAGTACATTGATATCCTTGGGGTTGAAAGGGAGGAGGTGGTACTCGTTGGTGCTCTTGGCATGATATGGAGTTGGAGATTGCCATGGAACTTTTTGAGCTGATGGAGGAGGGTGGGAAATCTTGTCGAATTCTATTTCTTTTCCATATTCTTTTTTGATTTTTAATTGAAACATGGTTCTTCCTATTTGCAGCTTTTATTCAATTTATCATTTTGTTTTGAACATGTTCTGAACATGACTCTTAACAGATTTTTTTAGGTGCAACAGAATTCTTGTTCATAGAAACATGACAAATGAGGTCTTTGTTTTGTTTTCAAAACTTTTTGTTCAGTGGGTTAAATCCTAAACCTTCCTTTTGAAAATTAACCTTCATTCTAAGAAGATTATCCAAATTTGAGTCCTTGAACAAACTTAGAGAAAACAGATTTTAAACTATCAATAGTTATTTTCAATTTAGAAATAATCTTTCAGAATTTGATTTTGTTTAATAACCTCTTCAAGTTCATTTGTCAATTTTTCTTTTTCAGCTTTCAATGCAGCAGTTTCCTTTTCTGAAGTTTGATGTTTGTTTTGCATGATATCCAGACCATTTTTCAACTTGTTCTTTTCATTTTCAAATTGAACAATTTGATTTTCCAAGTCAGCAATTTTCTTCTTAGAATTGTTGCATTCATCATTTAATGGTCTGTCATGATACAAGCATTCAATCTTCTTTTTCAGATGACTATTTTCCTCAACCAATTGTTTATATTTTTCTTTTATCTGATGATCATGAGCTATGTTGGAAATTTGTTTGTTCAATTGATCATTGTCAAATTTAAGATTCTCATTATGATCAATCAAATTTTTATTTTCATCTTTCAAATCAAGATTTTCATTTTCCAACTGATCATGATTCTCTTTTAATTTAGACAACTTGTTTCCACAAATTTTGACTTCATTCTTCAATTCTTCATTCTCTATTTTCATTTTTTCATTTTCTTCATAGAATGATTGATCATTATCAATTCTCATTTCATTCTTCTCCAATTTTTCTATTAGCTTCTTGTTTTGAGATTTTACCTTCTTAAACTGATTGCACAAGTGCTCATACCATTCTATCAGTTCATCATAAGATATATCATTCTCTGAATCAGAGGTAGATATGATCTATCAAATGGGTCTGAATTGGATTTACCTGACTTTTGGGAGTTTCTTGACTTTTCTAACAGATGTGAGCCTTCAGACTTGTCTGACCTAGGAGAACTTTTTGAGCTTCCTTGAGCCATGAAGCATTTGTTCATTTTTCTTCCTTCTCTTCTCTTCAAATTCCCTGAAAATTTTTGTAGTTTAGAAGATAGTGATGAGCTTAGGGATTTCTTTGAAATTATAACAGGAAATTCATGTAGGTTAAAGTAATGTGCAATTACACTAGATCAACTCAAAAGATTGTTAGATCTAAACGCATTGAATCGGTGCAATAGAAAATTAGATCTAATAATCATGCACCTCGAGAGTCTATGGATCAAGTTAAGAAACAATGAATGAGCAAGCAGACAGTCCAAGCAAATAGATCAAATGAAACCTCAGTAGTCAATCAATCAAGCAATTCAAGCAGATCAAATGATGTTTCAAAAGATCAAACAGAATCAATCAAATCAGATCAGAATCAGATGTTAACCTACTCTGATACCAATTGTTAGGATCAGATATTCGGTGATGGCAAAGCTAGAAGGGGGGGTTGAATAGATTTGCAGCGAAACATAAGCAATTTAAGAATTACTTCAGATTAAGAGATCTACTCAATTAAAACCCTTTGATCTGATGTAATGTGTGTTATTAAAACGTGTGAAACATTTTATCAGACAGTTTAAGCACTAAGCATGTTATTGATGTGTGTGAACAAATTAACAAGTAGTGTGTAAACGAAATCCCTATGCATGCATCTAACGTAATGCAAGTCAAACCACAATTCAAACCATAGTGCACAAATGATTTTTAGGTGGTTCGGAGATTACATCCAGTGACTCCTACATCCACCCCTCACACAGTGAGGACACACTACTCAAAGATGAGTACAACACATACATGATTGAGCACAATGGCTCAACCACACCACACACACTAGATCAAGTCCATAAAAGATCAGGTCCTCTAGCCTTGATCTGATCAACACACCACACACACAAATTTGATCTATACACAAGCTAGCATAGATCACAAAGCACACACAGTCACAAACTCCATATACTGATCTCCAATCAGTACACACACACACATAAATATGAATTGAATTGAGAAAAATATGAATGAAGGAAGAAAGATCTCTTCAACTCTTGATATGATCTCCACGATCACATAACCATATGTTTCTTCCTTGAGACTGCTGCTGCTCAGATTTCTCTTCTTCTTCTTCATGATGGTGATGCTATGCTTTCGATCAAGGTCTTCTTGGAGTTGCTGATTAGATGAAGATCTTCTAGGATCCTTCTGTAGTAGCTCTTCTTCTTCTACTGCTGACTTGATGAAGAGCTTGATGGCCAATTGATCTCCTCAGATGAGATCCTTGGTCTGCAACATTCCAGAGATGAATAGAGCACTTGAGAAATCTCATTTTACTACCAAAACCTTTTTGGGAATTACATGGGCTGGCATCCTTTTGGAGTATGAGGATCATGGGTATTTATAGTCCCATGTGTCCATGAGATGCCTTGAGGTGCGTGGGCACAAAGATCTAGGTCAAATCCTTTGATTCTCAAGCTGACACGTGTTCAGAAAAATCAAGTTCTGAATCGTCATTCGAAGTGGGCCGACACAATCAAGTTGTGTGTCTACATAAGATCCTGGCTTGTTGCTTGTGGTTAATCTGTGTCGACACATACTTGACTTGTGTCGACACAACAGCCTTTTTCTCTTCTGACTATTTTCTGGAGAACAAAGGATGTGTTGACACACAATGGACCTGTGTCGACACAACTAGCTTCTTTTCTCTTTACTGCTTTTCTGAGTGCAATGGATGTGTCGACACACAATGGACCTGTGTCGACACAACTGGCTTCTCCTCTTCTGACTGTTTTCTGAGGAGCAATGGATGTGTCGACACACAATGGACTTGTGTCGACACACAATGGACTTGTGTCGACACAACTTTGACAAAAGTATGTGAACCTGTATATATGAAGTGTGAACCAAGAAAACATGTCATTATCATCAAAATATGAAATATTAAGTGTTAAAAACATGTTATTTAGTCATCATCATAATATGCACAATATGTATAATATGTCATCATCAAGACCAAAGTATGAGTGTATAGACATTATCCACAACCAAATGTTTAGTCACCATTAAAATCAAAGTATGAGTGTGTGGACATGATCAACATGAAGATTTTTAGTCATCATCCAAATGAATACACAACTCAACAATCTTCCACATATATACAATGTGACATCAGATTGTGTAAAATATGTCATCATCAAAAGCAGTTGTGTCATCATTAAGAATAGCTTAACATGATTGACCATGTCATCATCAAAAATAGATCAAAGCAATGATCAAGTCAGTGAGTATGGTTATTTAAATAACCATAACTCAACACACTACACATGATTAACATTAAGTACATGATATCATTAACATGGTTAACACTATCAGTTAACATATAACATGCATTATATATACTACTTGATAATATGGTTGCAATATCACTACACATGATGCTAACATGACAATTATCACATTAACTAACACATTAAACATGTATTTACTCATTCACAACACACCTATGATTACCTTTACATTGCTTTCTCATGCTCTTGCATATCATAAGTATATATGTACACATTGCTTTCACATGGTTTCACATTCACATGGCTTTCATATATTCATATTCACTTGCACATTGTCGCATTCACATTTAATTCACCACCATTAGAAGGACACATCACACACATTCACATACTTGTCACGTAGGTAAAATAGTGACAAAGTCTTAGTAATTGCGCAGAATCGGGAGAAGCACTCTCCACTCTAACCAGTGGTACTTATCCACCTCCAGGATTTCCCCCTGTTGCCCACAGAGTCACATAACACATTGAGCCTTCCTATATGAGCTTTTCTACAGTATGGCTTGGCATTCTTATAATAGCAATGTCTCATTTATTCTTACACCTATACCACATTGCTCTTTTTAATTTATGCTTATATACACATGATTTTGACATGATCACATGCTATAACCTTTAGAAATGCATGTTACTATCTAACAATATCTAAATATGATAAGAAAATCTAAACATGGTACTAATTCACATGATAATATCAGATTTACTAAACATGCTTAATCATGGTTATAATGACTTATTAAATTCATAACAGTCAAAAAAGAAGTTAAACCATACTCAAATTTTTATCAAGGTTACTTACATACAAATAACATACCTCTAAAGTTTTAGAAATTTTGGAGCATTATAACTATTTTTTAATTTAAAATAAATTCAGGATGATATTACACAAACACTTCAAAATACTACCATCAGGGATAAGATGAGTTTAATAGTCGAAAATCATGATTACAATAACCATAATTCTAGATTAAACCTTTCTAACCATACCACATGAAATATCTCTTTTACAAAATTAAATCCATCATAACAAGCTTGATTCTCATATGAATGAAAAATACAAAAATTACCATAATTACCTAAAAATAATTTATAAATTCATAACAGTAAAAAAAGAAGTTAAACCACACTCAATTTTTATCCAGGTTACTTACATGCAACATAACATACCTATAAAGTTTTAGAATTTTTGGAGCATTATAACTATTTTTAATTTAAAATAGGTTTTAGGATGATATTACATAAACACTTCAAAATACTACCATCAGGGATAGGATGAGTTTAATAGTCCAGAAGCATGCTTACAGTAACCAAAATTCTAGATCAAACCTTTCTAACCATACCACATGACATATCTCTTTTACAAAAATTAAATCTATCATAACAAGCTTGATTCTCATATGAACGAAAAATACAAAAATTACTCCATGATTCCCTCATAGTGCTCAACACACAATGATAGGACCCTCAGAATCCATAAACAAGAAGCAAACTCACAAATTTACCAAACACGTGATAAATAGAATTTCTGGAAAAGCAAAGAACTTAATGACAACATGACTACCGTTAAGAGGAGTTGATGGTAGCATCGACTACTGTCAACCTAGAAACTCAACGACACCAGATCTCACAGTTAAGTTGTTGCCTGCAGAACATGCAGGATAGAAACTGAAAGATGGGGAAGAATGGAGGTCTAAAACACGATGTAAAAATATGAAAAAATAGAAAAAAAAACCCTAAGTGATAGGAACACAAATGAAACTTCTAAGTTATTTGTCTCGATTAAACACCACAAAACTTGAATTTGGTCAATAAAGCCCTCCTTCACAAGCCAAAGAGGTTGGATCTTCTCGGTCCAATCCGCCAAAATTCGCCCTTCCTGGATGCAGTCTTCACAAGTCCAAGCCTTCTCCACATCCAAAGGGACCTCCTCTTCTCAGCAGCAGGTCAGGGAAGTCTGAACAAGCATAAAAATCGTCAGATCAAGCCTCGGGTTCTCCTCTCTCTCTCACCACAAAAATCCCTCTAAAAACCCTAGCCAACCAAAGATTTCTCCCTTCACGATCCACCCCATATTTATAAGGGTTTGGGTCATGTTCAAGGTAGGAAACAACTTCTAAATCAATTGGACTTGCCTAGTGTATCGCCACAAAGAAATCAGGCTCGAAATCAAGTTAGAAAATTGAAACACAGAAAACTAGATGGCATAGGTAATCGCTAAGAGCCAAGTAAACGGTGTTGAGCAACTACCCCTAAGAAAATCTAAGATTTTAGTTTACCATAATATCATGGTTTTTCTATGACAAAATCTTTAAAAGACTTTCTATAAATTAAATATCTATTTTACTATCACAAAAATTATCTTGGACAAACTCTATCTCGAAAATTTTCTAAGTCCACAAGCTCCCTCTATGTCATATTGAATCCGACTTGTGACTCCGACTATCATCTCCAACTCCCTTAGAATCGAAGTCTAACCAACCCGAAAATTTTCTAAGTCCACACTACTATATACAATTCGACTGTCAACTTCGACTCATACAGTCGAATGCTTCTTTTGAAGTCGAATATACTTTCTTCTGAAGTCGAATTATACTTCTTCTAAAGTCGAATTATACTTTCTTCTGAAGTCGAATAATACTTTCTTCTGAAGTCGATTTATACTTTCTTCTGAAGTTGAATTATACTTTCTTCTGAAGTCGAATTATACTTTCTTCTGAAGTCGAATCTTTCTTTGACTCCGACTCATTAATACTTTCTTCAGAAGTCGAATGATAACCTTTTTGAAGTTGAATCTATCCTTGACTCCAACTCATGAAGTCAAAATACAGTCTCTTCTAGAGCCGAATTGCTAACTCTTATATCCAACTTCACTTGACAATTATGTACTTATGGTTTTCTGAAATCTCCAGTCTAATAACTCTCATAATATTGTTTGCTTATCATGCTTGATATAACTTTATGTTGATTGAATGAATATTTTAATATTACCATCTGAGTGTCATTATTTTATTATTTTTCTGACATGTTCAGATAAACTATATGTAATCACAGGGATTGTGCTTCCCCTCGACACGGACATGGATATCAAATATAATGGCATGGAAAATAGGAAAGTGATCGCCACCTAGGTAAGTTGCCTAATGATGTGAAAGACGACGGCTAACTTAAACTAGGAAAAAAGGAAGAGAACAGGAAGACTGACCTGGTGTCGCGGTCGTCATGGCCGGCGCGTCTCTGTTATTGTGTCAGTAGGAATCGACGCGTCTTTGTCGCGTCACCCGAGGCCGTCGCGTTCTCTGAATGCGGGAGATTTGTTGTAGTGACCTTCTTCTAGTTCTCCAGCCGGCCAGAGTACCAGAACTTCTCGTAGACCTTGTTTGCTTGTCTGCCAATCAAAAGAAAACACAAAGAAAAGACCCTATTAGAACATGTAAAGTGTAGTATCTATTCCAAAAGATGAAATGAGACGGAGGATCATGGTGGGGACGCACCTGGGGTGGTTTTAAACCCCTGTGGGTGTGGGAAAACGTGGGTGGATGATAGATGTGCTCTTATTTAAAAAAACATAAAAATGCATGTAGAAATAGAGAAAGGGAGAGAAGAGATGATGAGCCCCATTAGGGCGACTTCCTGGCGTGGATGCAGCTCCAATGATGTGCCAAGAGGTCCAGGAGATTGCTGAAGTCGCCCTCTTCACGTTCCTTGCTCCATTAATGGTGAAATGAGTGAGTTGTGAGGAGTGAAAAGTGAAGGGAAATGAGTGGAATGAATGGCTGCGTGGTTAAGTCTTGTTCAGAGGAAATTTTGGCAGCCCTTCGGGGTGATCATGAGGCTCTCTCCGTCCATGAAGAGGGGTCATGCTTATATAGAGCTTGGAGTGAGAAAATTGGGTATTATCTCCTAAAAAAGATGTGGAAATTAAAATGGGGGATAAAGCTCTATAAAAAATCGGATGTAGAGTCCTTAGGGGAGTTTGGGAGAGTCCCTAGGGCCGAAAAAGTGCTCAAGGGGTCGGGATAAACCTCTTGGACCAAGTCAAAGTGCATGGGAGGATAAATAGGATGTGGTTATGGAGGCCAGAGATCTCGGTCCTTGTCGCGTCAGATCGCGGGGTCGCAACTAGAGACGCATCGGTGCGGGGGCTCGCGACAGCATTGCCCACGTGCATGGATAATGCATGGGCTGTCGCGGCGGCCTAACCCGTCGCGACTAGAGTCGCGGCGCCACGATGCGTCGCGACAAGGAATCCGAATTATTTTGGATTATTCTCTTTAACCACATGCTAAAATAGGAGTCAAATCCTCTAAGGACTCTCTCAAGTGATTGATTTCGGGATTTCAAGGCATTTTTAGTGGATTAATGGGCTCAAATCAAGGCAAATGATGGGCTCAAGGTGAGTGACCAATTAGGGGCCCACTAAGATAGCAAGAAATGTGGTTCAACCCATTAGCCATAATCGGGTGTCTACAGATTGCCCCTCCTTGGCTTCTACTTTGCAGGGGAGCGAAGCGGAAATGGCGTGGAGATGTCATGAAGTGACAATGGAATGGAAATGACGCGGAGTGGACTGAAAAGTGGAAGCCAAGGTGAAGAGACACCCGATGTTAACTAACAAGCAACCTTGTGAAAGCCCCGAGTCGGTTGCTCGAGTAGAATGCAAAGAAGAGCACAAGTCTGGACGAGAAGAGAAGAAGAGGACGATCAACCTCTCGATTGAGAGGTACCCTAGCCGATTGGCCTGCAGGTTTCGTTTTGGAAGGACATGTGCGTGCCAGGCAGGTAACTCATGACTCTGTCCTGGGAGCGGTTCGCAACCAAAACGGATCAAAGGAAAAGGATGAGTAATTGGGTAAGGAATCCAGACAGGGAAATTCTTGTCAAACTGACGGGAACAACTTGCTCGGAGGCAAACCTTCCGATTCGGAGTAGAATTGGTTTTCTTGCACTGAAACATGAAGGATGATTGGGCACTCAACAAGAGCTCATCAATGGTCAGGATGAGTCAGGAAAGTTCAAAGTCCTACATGATGCATGCTGGGCTAAAGTAAAAGAAATCATCAAAACAAATGCAAAGAAAGCAAGAAAATATAAAATATATCAAGGATAATATTGTTAAGCTGGATAAGAAAGGGTTAAGAGACTACCCACAACCGCAGTGCAGGCCTGAATCCATCATCCCCGATCTTAACTAGCTCAACGGCCTATCCAATGGTTAACAATGTGCACCTAGATTATCATAGTTTTTGGTAAAGGGGAACTCAAATCCCAGAGCACATTGAGAACTAGCTGGTCCTTGAAACGATATAATAGATAGGATATCATATAGTAATGCCGGGAGTAAGGGTAGAGATACAATACCTGACTTACCTGTGACGACATTTCCTGACTTTTCGAATCATCCATGAGAAAATAAGCATAATAATCACAAGATGACAGATGAATTAAATGAACATAGTCAAGGGAACACACATAAAAGCACAAACAGGAGAAATAATCACTTGGGTATAAACGCGACGCACTAATCGACCGCGACCTTATCGCGTCGCAGCGCCCTGTCGCGACAGAGTCGCGTCGGATCGCGGCGTCGCGACTCTGACAGAGTCCTAAAAAAAGCAGAAAACGGGACTTAGACTTATCCTAAGACATCTAGACTAGCACTAGGACTCCTAAACCTTTCCTAGACTTATCCTAACTCCTAGTTGCGGGATTAGAGTGGGTTTCTAACTCCCTAAGGCTTATAAATAAAGGGTTTGGACTGCTAATCCCGCAGCTAAATTCCTGGCATCCTCTGCTCTCCAAGTTCTTCATCCTTTTTCAGTTCTGCAGCCATGAAGAGGAAGCTTTCAGAGTTTGCAGAGGCCATCCCTCCCTACTCCGGCCCAAAGGCAGCTAGGGAGTCCTACACCGACCTCCAGCACCTCTCAGCTATCCCAAGACACATCTATTCCCGCCCGGATCTTCAAGTAAGTGGCTTTTCTCCCTGAGTTTGTGCACTTTCTGCATTACTCTGCCTTTTTTCTGTTTTGCTCTGTTTTTCTTCTCCTTCTCATCTCCTCCTCCTCCTTTCTTCAGATCCTCCCTGGTCATAGGCGGTTTTCCAAGCTACCATGGCTGCTGTCGATGCTTGACATGCTGCCGCCTGCCTCAATCTCCCTCCTAAAAGAGTGGGGATTGTCTACGGTGCTAGTACTCGCCAAGAAGTACAACAAAATCGTTCACACGTGGGATAGCATCACTGCACTTGCCGAGCTGTGGCACACTCAAACACATTCTTTTGTCTTTTCCGACTTTGAAGCCACCGTACTTCTGGAAGAATTGGAGATTATGCTCGGTCTTCCGCGCTACCACCGAGGCGAGGAGATAAAATTATCGTACACCGTGGAGCAGATCAACTCGTGGAGTATTCTGGCCAATCTGACCTCCATGAAGAACGACCTACGCTCCATGACCAGTGGCATGCACGTCCACCTACTCCCCATCGCACAGTGGGTCGTCTCGCAATGCAAGCGGAAAACCGGGAGACACGGCGCCATTGCCAAGGCGGCGGCCATCTGCATCTGCGGGGTCATACTCTTTCCATCTGAAGACGGGACCATCTCCTTCGCCAACCTGAGCATCATCGATTCTATCTCAGAAGGTCTGACCATCGGCCAAGCAGTCTTGAGTTATCTATATGCCGGTCTGTCTTCTGCAGCACTTGGAGGGCCTTTTACGGATCGGTGATTGCCCTCGAACTATGGATGGGGATGCACATCCAATTTCGGGCGGAGGAGGGCTTGACTGTGGAGTGCAAGACGATGCTGAACCATCCGTTGGCATACGTGGGCGGACCACTCCACATGAGCACCCGGGCTTGGTGCAAGACGGCACAAATAAAGGGCATCCAAGCGTGGCGCGGGTACCTCCGAAGTTTGACCGTGGCGGACTTCGACGCGCGTCCCCGGTTCATGCACGGCAAGATGATCCATCTCTCTCAGCGCACCGGTCTTGCCTTGAGGTTGCTGGGCAACGAGGCGCTTGTTTCTTACAACCCGGACCGTTGCTACCTCCAGTGCGGTGCGGCCCGGAGAGTGGTTCCAATCCTCTCACACTTCCCGCCTATCCAAGAGAGGAAGAGGGGTGATGCGCAGGACGAACGTGACATGCGCAGCGCCATCGTCCATTGGGAGGGATGTGCTATGAGCCTGATCCTAGCAGAGGTGGAGGAAGATGATGAAACGGTCAAAGAGTACGTTGAAGCTTTGAAGACGCTCCAACCTGCAGGAGGAGATGCTCGATTTATTTGATTTGATTTGTGTGCCAGATGGTAATTAGGAAGGTACTTAAGAGCATTGCTAGGTTGTTTTAGGATGGATTAGGGAGTGTAAAGATTTTGAATATGAATGAATAAGAATGGATTCTCTGCGCAATGCAAGTGCTCTGTTGATGACGCGACGATCAGGAGCGTCGCCTTTATGTCGCGGCCTAGCGGTGCGTCGCGACTATGTCGCGACGTCCCTTCTTGACGCGACATGAACGCGACGGCGCGCTGCGTCGCGTCACGAACCGATCGATTCAAAAGCAAACGGCCCCCCTTTCCTTCTTCTTTCCGGTTTTCAAAAACCTTGAACCTCGAACCTTCAAACCTTTGACTCCTTCCCCAAGCTCCCCTTCATCCAGACCTCCTTGCTAGCCCGAAACACCATCTAAGCGACCTACATTGCGATGGACGGCGGAAAAGAGAGCGGCGAGGGCTCATCGCGGGGGAAACGCCACGCGGAGCGACGATACTCGCGACGACGGGTGGAGAGGCCCTCTGCCGAGGAGGAGGTGCCCGAGGCCGTCACGGGAGTGGAAGAGGAGGAAATGACTCCGATCATGAACGTGGAAGAGGAGAGGAAGAAACGGGCCAAAGCGATGAAGTCGGTAAGTATCCTCGACCCTAAACCTTGAATGATAGTAGTAGAGAGATCCACGGAGCCCCTGGAGGGCGTATGTAGGGCGAGAGGCCCATGAAAACAAGGATCAAACAAAGAAGGCTCCGGCCGGTTTGAATCTGAAAACGCGTCAGCCCGACCCGTCGCGACATGGTGTCGCGACGGGGCGGGGCGTCGCGACAGTGTCGCGGCGTCTAGGGCAGTCGCGACCTATGAAGGCGACGCGATAAGGTCGCGGCGGCCCGCACCGTCGCGACAGGGTCGCGGCTATAGGAGCTGTCGCGACTCTGACCGAACACACAAATAAAACCTGAATTTGAACTTGAATGAATTTTTGCAGGGTGAAATGAGGGCTCGAGTGTCATGGACACTGGTGCTAGCTGCCTTCCTGGCCCTCCCCCCTTTCAGCGAGAGAGAGTAGATGAGATGGGGTTTGGGCAGGTTTTTAGGATTGAGAGGATGAGGGTGGACCCGGCCCTCACCCAGGCCCTGCGTAGCAGGTGGGACACGGAGGCGAGTGCCTTCGCGTTCCCTTGGGGGCATATGATCCCCAGCCTAGAGGATGTGAGCCGGATCACAGGGCTCAGAGTGTACGGGCGGGCAGTGAGCGGGTATACCTACCCTTGCTACCATGACCTAGCCGAGCGGCTCTTAGACCTTCCCGTGGAGCGTAGGTCTTCCCTAGTGCCTAGAGTAGCCTTGCAGGAGAGTCTAGGTCTATTTGAGGCAGGGAAGAACGCAGGGGAGACTGAGGATGAGTATCTGGAGCGGTTGGCTAGAGTCAGTAGGAGGGAATTAGCGAGTGAGCCTGGGCCGCAGGCGGACTTGGACTTGCGCCGCTTCCTCGTCCTCTTTCTTGGTAGACTTTTGTTTGCCACGAGGGGCGACGCAGTCCACTGCCGCTTCCTGCCCTTGCTGGCGGACTTAGGTGAGGTAGGGGGGTATGCTTGGGGGGCAGCCTTCTTAGCGCACCAGTTTGACGGCTTGAGCGCCTCCGAGCGGCAGACGTCCACGAGTGGTTTCTACCCCTTCCTTCAGGTACACTTTCTCTCCTAACTCTCTTAGATTCAAACTTCAGTTTTGCTTGAACTGCCAACTAATTTGCCTTTATTTTGCAGGTTTGGGCCTATCTACACTCCCAGCCCTGAGGAGAGGGGAGCTCACACGGCCGGGCCTCGTGCCCATTGCACGCCGTTGGGACTCTCGCCGAGACACTCGCCACCTGGCCGACCAGTTGGAGCACCTCCAGGAGGCAATCGACAGCTACCCTTATCTGGATGTAAGTACCCTTAATTCCCCTCTTTGAATTATTTGCTTGAAATGACTGATTACTTCTCTTTTGCAGGTGGTTTGGCAGCCATACCTGGGGGAGGGTGATGAGGGACAGCCTTGGTTGGTGCAGGCCCGCCCCTACTTCGGTAGGTCGGTGTGGTTGCATGCACTCAACCTCGTGCTACCTCTGAACCTATTCCTGACCCAGCGCTCCTTGGGCCTCAGGCAGAGTGTCGTGGAGTTCCCCGTCCGGGACCGGTTCCGCCGGCCGGGTCGGAGCTTCCGGGGGCTTCACGACACGACAGACTGGAGGGAGCGGGCTCGCGAGCAGGTAGAAAACTGGGAGCGGAAAGGCAAGGGGGTCAGATCGGACGCGACCACCGATGATGCCTACCTCCAGGCGTACGCCTTGAAGTACGGAGGAAAGGTGTACAAGAGCGCCCGACACCAGGTAGAACCTTCTAACCCACAACTCAAGAATTGGGATTAATGATTAAAACTGACGATTTGCAATTCCTTGCAGGTGGACGTGACTGGTGAGATCGCATCGCTCCGAGCCTTGCTCCAGTCGGCGGTGCAGGATCGGGAGGCAGCCCAGAGGCAGGTGACAGAGCTGGTAAGTACTGTGTTCACCTTTCAGCCCTTTTAATTTAAGCAAGATTTTGAAACTGACCTGCCTTTTACGTGCAGCGGAGTGAGCTGGAGAGAGTGAGGGGTGCCGGAGCAGGCGGTGCTTCCTCTTCTCGGAGCGCAGGGGGGTCTCCATCACTCATGGAGGCTCGAGGCGGAGGCTTCGGGTAAGTTCATGGAGGCTTTGATGAGTTGATTATTTCCAAATGATGCTGAATGACTGCTTGTTGTGCAGGAGAGAGACTTGGAGCTGACCCATGAGCACGCCATGACGCTGCAGAGCGAGAGAGACCAGCAGCGCGTCCGGGCGGAGGCAGCTGAGGCACGAGTGGCGGAGATGACCCAGGAGCTGGCGACGCTGCGGGTACAGAGGCCACCCGGAGATCAGGAGGAGGTCACCCGACTGCGTGCAGAGTTGCTAGCGCAGCAGACGCTGGCGCGGAGCCTCCAGCAGATTGTGACGGACATCGGCGTTCACGCAGCCGGAGCCGGAGCGGCGTGAGCGTCAGCGGGCGAGGGTAGTGTCTTGAGGGTAGAGGGGGTGGCGAGATGTTGCCACCTCCAGATAGGAGAGAGGGATCCGGGGAGAGTGGTGGCGGTCAGTGAGGAGTCTTGTGAGCCACCTCCCCTTTTATCGATGTACATCTTGTTCATACCTTAGTGCAGTTTTATTTTTATGCCAATGTTTATGATGAATGAATGGTTTGTGATTGACACGAGTGAGAGGCGAGATTCAAACAAGCGAGAGAGAGAGATCTGAGCGCGACGTCATACTCTGCTTTCTTTAAAATTCCTGTTCCTACACACACTTAGAAGAACAAGTTAGATCTGTTCTTAGGTTCGGCCCTTTGCACAGAACAAGATAAAAGCTAACTCCGCAATTTGTCAAGGGGCCGAGCCTTATTAAATAGGCGAAAAGACTATGAAAATAATGCATGCTAAAGAAAAGGAATATGTATACGCCCTTAAAAAACTATATATATTTTTGTGATTTTGAGGATCTTTTGGTTTTTTTTTTTTTGGGATCTTTGATTTTTTGGATTTTGGGGATCTTTTGATTTTTTGGATTTTGGGGATCTTTCGATTTTTTTGGATTTTGGGGATCTTTCGATTTTTTTTTGGATTTTGGGGATCTTTCGATAACAACACCTCTTAATGTTGAGTGATCAACCGTGGGCCTTACCTCTACCTCACTTTGGCGAGTAAGATTTATGTGCAACGCATATTCATATTAGGTTTGCCAAGTTTTCTTGTCCCTGTGACAACAATGTTCCAACACAGACCAAGCGCATGGATTCTTTGGTCATTTTAGGAGGGATAGGAAGAATGTAAATGAGATAAGACTTAATCTTGGGGTCGGGGTTGCTGACTTATAAGACTTGCAACGAATATGTTACATGTGCTATTCATCTGTTGTCTAAGGACTTTAGGGCCACAATGTTTTCTCTTTTGTCTGGGGCATGCGTGCGACCGGGCTCAAGGGCGTCCCGCGGGGAACTGTACTGCCACTCTTTAACATGCCCCTTCACTTTGTCATTTTGTCGCTTTATTTTTTTTTCGCTATATGCTTTTCTTAGAACTGCCCGTCCCTTTTTGAGACTTCAAACACATGGTTTATACCGTTGCAGTTTACAGGTTAGCTTTCCCCTTGCCCCTAGACCTTGTCTGAATAGGGAGAGAATTGACCTCTTGTTTCTCTGAGCAAGGGCTAAGTGAGAGCACTGTATATGGAGGAACAACGACCTTAGGTTTACCATGTTGAGTACGTGATTGCACATAAATATTATTTCGTCAATATGAGAAGGAGCGAGACACTTGGCAAATGGCTACTTATTAATTGGTGTTGTTATCCAAAGACTTTTGATCAGGGGTAGAATCTTTTAAGATATAACCCATTCCAAGGATGAGAGAGTTCATCACCATCGGCGTTAACTAACCTATACGCGTTTCCCGGGTACACTTCTTTGATGACGTACGGCCCTTCCCAGTTTGCAGACAATTTTGACCTTGGACCTCCAGGTTTTATGAAAATTCGCTTCAAAACCATGTCTCCTTCTTGAAATTTACGCTCAATCACTTTCTTTTGAAAAGACCTTGAGAGTCTATTTTGGTACGAAAGCACGTGATCGGCTGCAGCTAGACGCCGTTCGTCTAAGAGTTCTAGTTGCGTAAGTAACGCCTCCCGATGTTCATCGGGATTAAGTTCTTTATCCAACTGAATTCTTAGCGAAGGGATGAGGATTTCGTGTGGACATACCGCTTCCATTCCATATGTGAGTGAGAAAGGGGTTTGCCCCGTAGGTGTGCGGATGGAGGTGCGGTAAGCCCACAGAGCCTCAATTAGCTTTTCTGGCCAATCAGCGAATTTATTAGACTCACAAGTTTTCTTTAAGATTTTCAAAAGCGTCTTGTTCGTGGCTTCGGCCTGGCCGTTGCCCTGCGGATAATAAGGAGACGAATGATGCAAAGAAATATTGAACTTCTTACAGAGGTCTTGAAGGTCTTGTGATATGAACTGGGGTCCATTGTCGGTGACGATGCTGCCAGGTACTCCAAACCGCGCAATGATGTTCTTCATGATGAATCTGCACACGGTCGAACCTTTGATTTCTGCAAACGCTTCTGCTTCGGCCCATTTGGTGAAATACTCAGTAGCAGTGAGGATGAAGGATTTTGTTTTATCTGAGCATTAGGATCACCGAGAGGCCCAATGATATCAAAGGCCCACATGGAGAAAGGCCAAGGAGAAGATAGTGGATGTAAAGAGGAAGACGGAGCATGAATTTTATCGGCATGGATTTGGCATCTGACACACCTACGGACGTAGGCGGCACAGTCTTCTTCTAAGGTTGGCCAGTAGTAGCCCTGCCTAAGGATCTTTTTGGCTAACATCTGACCATTCACATGCCCTCCGCATTCGCCGGAGTGAGATCCTTCTACTATCTTCCAAGCCTCTTCATCGGTCACACATCTGAGGAGCATTCCATTTAGAGCGCGTCTGTAGAGAACTTCACCCACGAGGGTGTACTTTAAGGCTGCTCTACGGATAGCTCGCCTATCTTCTGCTTCGGCTTCTTCCGGGAAGGTACCGTCTTTGCAAAACTGCTCAATCTCACGATACCACGGGCTTTCTTCTTCCATCAATTCCCCCAATTCAACAAGCAACAACTCCTTCGCTTCTTTCTTCTCTGCCTTCAACACTAGGGAGCTCCTAAGGTTCGAGAACCAAGGATCCTGAGTTGAGGGAGCTTCTAATCTCTGAACGGTGATAGTCTCAGCGCTACGGCTGAGAGGGAAGGAGAGAGATGAAGCTAATGATGCCAGAGCATCGGCCAGAATGTTCTGAGAGCGAGGAGTATGAATGTAGATGAGTTGGCGGAATTGCTTGGCGAGGAGCGTGACCAGATCTTGATACGGCTTGAGCTTGGGGTCACGAGTGCGATAGGTAGAGAGAACTTGCCGAAGGACGAGCTGAGAGTCTCCTATGATCTTAAGGTGACGCGCGCCTAAAAGGTAGGCGAGCTTAAGACCGGCCAAGAGAGCCTCATACTCGGAGATGTTGTTGGTGGCATAGAACTGAAGTTGGTAAGCTAAAGGAATGGTGATCCCTTCTGGGGTGAGCAAGACTGCACCTATGCCCCGTCCCCTAGAATTGAGAGCTCCATCGAAATGGAGTGACCAGAAGGGATCATGAGAGACAAGTGATAGGTTTTCATCGGGGAAATCCTCTTGAACCGTATCACTATGAGGAAGAGGAAGGTGAGCAAGGTGCTCAGCAATGGCATACCCTTTTATGGCTTTCTGAACAATAAAGGAGATATCGAACTGAGAGAGGAAACTTTGCCAGCGAGCCAATCTGTCGGCGAGGACTGGCTTCTCAAGGAGATACCTAATAGGGTCCATTCTAGAAATCAAACTCACCTTATGAGCTAGGAAGTAGTGCTTCAATTTCTGCACTACCCAAACTAGCGCTGCACAAGTTTTCTCCATTGTGGTGAGTTTGAGCTCGGAAGGATTGAAGAGCCTAGATAGTAGTAGACTGCCCTTTCTTTGCCGGATTCATCATGTTGGGCAAGGACAGCTCCTAGGGAGTCCTCAACAGTTGACAGATATAGGATTAGGGGTTTCCCAGGGACAGGTGCCTGAAGCACGGGTGGATTCATAAGGTAACTTTTGAGCTCATCGAAGGCCTCTTGGCATTTATCATTCCATTCAAAACTGACTCCTCCTCTCAACAGTTCATAGAAAGGACGACATCTTTGAGAGTGCTGAGATATGAATCTCCTTATGAACTGCAGCCGACCAATCAAACCTCGAAGCTCAGATATGTTCTTAGGAGGAGGCATCTCATTGATTGCCTTGGCCTTGTGCGGATCTATTTGAATCCCCCGCTTACTAACTATGAAGCCTAATAATTTTCCCGAGGAAACTCCAAACACGCACTTCTTCGGATTCATCTTCAATTGATACTCTTGTGCGCGACGGAAAACTTTGGCTAGTACGGAGGAATGCTCTCTTTGGGTTCTCGACTTCACCACGATATCGTCCACGTAAACCTCAACATCAATATGTATCATGTCGTGGAAGATAGCTAACATTGCTCTTTGATAAGTGGCGCCGGCATTCTTTAGTCCAAACGGCATGACCACATAGCAGTATGTTCCCCATGGGGTGGTGAAGGAGGTCTTCTCCTGATCCTCCGGGGCTAGACGAATTTGATTATAGCCGGAGTAGCCATCCATGAACGATAGAGTTTCGAACCCTGCTGTATTATCGATCAAAACATCCAAATGAGGTAGCGGGAAATCGTCCTTAGGACATGCCTTATTCAAATCCCGGAAATCTATGCAGATGCGCACTCTTCCGTCTTTCTTCATCACCGGGACGATGTTGGCCACCCACAAAGGATAGAGGACTACACGGATAAATTTGGCTTTGTGTAGCTTATCAATCTCCTCTTTCATCTTTAAAGCGATGTGGGGGAGGAACCTCCTTAGCTTTTGTTTAACGGCAACTGCCCCTGGCTTCAAAATTAACCTATGCTCCACCAAATCGGGGTCAATGCCAGGCATGTCATCATAGGACCAGGCGAAAGAATCCTTGAACTCCCTTAAAACCTCTATGAGCACTTCTTCTTCTTCGGGAGGGAGACCAGATGCTATGGTCAAGAGCCTGGGGTCCCCTTGCGTTCCCACATTCACCTCCTTAGTAGGTTCGTCGACTGCTGAGGTAGGTTCGTCGAATCTCCTCATACCACTAGCATACGCCTCAGCAGCATCCTCTATCTCAACACCATTTTCATCTAATGGGTCTTCTTCGGCTACGATTTCATATATCCCAAAGCCGTCGTCTAGCCCTTCCTCTATCGGCATCTCCTCTAAGTTCAGAACTACCGCTTCTTTGACGAACTCTTCGACAGCTAGAAGAGCGCCACATCTATGGACTAGGTCTAAGAGGTATCTACGGGGCACGCCACTACCCTTCTTCTTCCTAGACGGGGACGGGGACTCACTAGAGACTACCCTTGAACTTGAGTTAGATTTGGTATTTACAGGAGGTTCTGGAGAACCGTCCAAAGTTTATTGGAAGGGAAACAGACGGGTGCGGCAGGGCCGCGAAGATCCTCCGATGGAGCTGGAGGAGGGAGCAGGCCACCCGAGCTCAGGGTGCCGGCAACAGCATCGGGGTGTAGGGGAGCAGAAGGCCCCTCACCCGAATTGCCCGGAATGGCCATGGCTGACCACCAGGCGAGCGAAAAGGACGACGATGGCTATTGGGGAGCAGATGCGACGGGGATCGCCGTCGAGAGTGGGAGCACGAGGGAAGTGACGGGGATCGCCGTCGAGATCAGGAGCTGGAAGTGGGTGACGGGGATCGCCGTCGAGATCGGGAGCGCGAGGGAGGTGACGGGGATCGCCGTCGGAAGCAGGAGCAGGAGGGGGTGACGGGGATCGCCGTCGGAAGCAGGAGCAGGAGGGGGTGACGGGGATCGCCGTCGGAAGCAGGAGCAGGAGGGGGTGACGGGGATCGCCGTCGGAAGCAGGAGCACACATTTTTTGTTATTTCGTTTTTTTTTTTTTTATTTTTTTTTTTGATTTTTTTTGATTTTTTTTTTTTTTTTTTTTGAAGAATCACATTAGACTAAATGGTTTGGGAAAAAAGACAGGACCGAACCATTAAAGAGAATGATGAAGCGGGGTGAAGGACGAGTGAATGCCTTAATGGCGTCGGGTGAGATTTGAACGATGAAGGGGAGAGGCAGGGAATGAAGCTAACATTAAACTCAAGCACGGATGAAATAAAATGAGTAGGAGGCCGGGAGAGCCCTGGCCAGAACTCCCGTATATATAGGGGCAAATGAACTGACTGATCTTCCTCACCAAATCCAGGCAACTGTCGCCTGGTGGTGGTTGTTGATACTGATAATGCTGCTACTTGTGGTTCGTCTTCTCCACTGAACAATCCATTGACCGCAGAAACAGGGTCTTCTGATTCCAGCTCTTCTTCCTCAGCTTCTGACCTTTCGAACAACAGACTGACTGATGAGACAATATCATCTTGATCTGGACCTTCAGTGCCCTTCTCAGCCCTCTTCTTCTTGTTGGGTCGCTGCTCCTCTAAAGTTTGATAGTCCGATCTTGATGTCTCCATGATGGTGTTATATCCGGGCTGAATGGGCCCTCTGACAAAATGCTCGTATAAGGACCAAGTGAGCGATCCCTGGTCTGAATGCGGAGGAGATGATAAAGCGGCCCATTCTGAATACCCAAGGCCACGCTTCGTGAATTTCTTAGTGGTGGCGACAGTCTTGGTTTGCCCCTGGAGGTGGGCACCCAGGCCTTTTCCTGACTGATAACCTAGTTTGAACATGATGTCCCACCCCTTTGTATTCTTGCTCACATCCTTCCTGACTGCCATCATAGGAGGAGACCGAATTGGGCGATTTGAAGAGAAAGTATAGGCCCAAGTGTAGTTAACATCAAGTACTGAGATTATGGGCTTATTGGACGGCCATACTGATGGCAGCACTCTCTCAACGGCTTCGACTGTATGCGTTGTGGTCACACTCTTGACCTTGACTATCCTTCCTTGAAAAGGGAACTTCAGGCACTGATGCGCTGTAGAGGGTACCGCCCCTAATGATTCAATCCACGGGCGCCCTAGAATGGCTTTGTAGGTGTGATCAATGTTCAGCACATAGAACTCCACAGACATGACGAGAGGGCCTAATTCAGCTTGCAAAGTGATGACCCCGTGACAGGCACGTCGTGAATTGTCATATGCAGCAATAGTGGTAGGCGTGGGCTGCAATTGACGTTCCGATATGTTGCAAGCTCTAAGAGTGCTTAGTGGACATACATTAATGGACGCTCCTGTGTCCACCAAAGCCGCATCGACCGCCACTTTATTTATGGTGAGTGTCACACACAGGGGCATTTTCCTGGCCTCGGGGGCAGCCAACTCGCCATCAGAAAAGGTAATGGTGGGTCCTCTGTTTACTATTGAGAGCACTGAGGGCAGATTGTCTGGATTCATGTCCTCGCTGACCATGACTCTTTGCAAGAAAGTTCTGAGAGCGTCTTGATGAGTCTGTGACCTCTTAATGAGCTCCAATATGGAGATCTTGGCGGGAGTCTGATCGAGGTGCTTTAAGATGTCATATTGGGTTCCCGGTGCCGGATCAATCTCTTCTGTATCTTGTTGCTGCTGATTGTTGGTTTGTTGACCTGGCACAGGCATGGATGCGTTAGGATACATCCGATGAAACATTCGCCCGCTCCGGAGGGCAAGGTTATGGTGGAGTGGAGAGGCTGTGGTGTCGAGGATAGCGGGGTTGGCTAGTAGAGGTGCTGGCATAGGGGAGAAGGGGGTGTTGTTTGGTGGAGGGATGATGGGTGAGGTGACGGGGAAATAGGATGGTGAGGTGATGGTGGCAACATGGGGTGTAAGGGAAGGAGGCGTGGTGGATGCAGGTGCGGGAATAGTGGGCGTGACGTGAGAAATGGCCAGGAGTTGGCCTACCTCATGATCGTCATCGAAGACCCACTGGGCTTCTGGTGGTGCATGGTGGACAACGGGGTTAACATGCGCCGGCGGAGGAGGCGGCGGAATTGGTTGAGGGTTCGGAGCGGGTTGATGTTGTGGCATGGGATTACGGACTATGCCTAGATCATTCGCCGGCTGCTGCGGCTGCTGCTGTTGCTGGTGTTGCTGGTATTGTTGCTGGAAGGGCTGGTATTGCTGTTGCTGTTGCTGTTGTTGTTGCTGCTGCGGCTGCTGTCGCCTCTGTTGCTGTTGCTGTTGCCTCTGGCCTTGCTGGTCCCTCAGAGTTTGGATCAACCTTTTCATTTCTGCCCAATCAATCTGATTCTGCTCATGGAGATCGTATATCATGTCCCGGAATTGGAAGCAATCGGACACATTGTGGCCCGGATGACGATGATAGACGCAATACTTTGTTTGATCGGCCGCCATATTCCAATTCGCCTTCTCAGGAGGGAGTCTTAAAGCGTTTAGGGACATGAGGGCTGCAAAGACATCAGCTAGAGATTCAGGCAATGGAGGGTATTGGGTTCTCTTGGGCCCATTGGGTTTCCTGGGTGCATAGCCATTTTGTGGTGGAGGGACTTGGGAGTATTGGCGCTGGTCTTGAGGAGGATTTTGTCCTTGGGGAGGTGGCTGCCTATTGTTGTTGTTGTTCCAAGGCTGTTGGGCTTGTTGGGTATAGGGGGACCTACCTACTGGGCCTTGAGGGTTGCTAACGGCACCTACTTGTTCATTGGTCTGGATCCCCTCGGTGACTGGGCCTTGCGGCTTCTTGGCATAACGGGCCTTGGGGGTCTCAAACATGGAATGTATGGGCGAGTCCTTAAGTTGGGTTTGGATGAAACGGGCTCGACTATACAATTGGTGCATGGTAGAGATGTCGTTCATGGCCAAAATGGCTCGGTAGGTGGGTGTGGCATTAGAGATCAACAGCTTTATTTTCTCCTCCTCAGGCATTGGACACCGGACCTTGGCGGCCAATGAGCGCCACCGGTCGGCATAGGTGGAGAAATCTTCTTCTGGCTTCATCTTCTCGGCCACTAAATCCACAAAAGAGTATTCGGGTCCCACCCGATCCTGAAACTGCTGCAGAAACCTTTCTTGGACGATTTGGAAGTCCTCGGCTTCCTCGGGAGGCAAAGAATAGAACCATTCCAAGGCCGGACCATCTAATGATTTTCTGAACAGATATGCCATGAGATGGCGGTCATACTTGTGCGGCGCCGATTCATAGACGAAGTCCTTCAGGTGAACATAGGGGTCCCCTACCCCAGAGTATCGACGATATACAGGGAGTTCGGACTGGGGAGGCACCCGGAGGTATTGGAAGGACGGGAGGGCAATGTCAGCTACCTTCCGAGGATCAATTTGCCTCCGGAGGTCATGAAGCTCCTTCTTCATACTTGTCCACTCTGCCAAGAAATCGGAAGGAGAATGGATCTGATGCGTAGGGACAAGGGAGCGTGGCTGCTCAAAGGAGTGAGACCTCTCGCGAGGGAGCGGAGCTGGTTCGGCCGTATAATATGTAGTGGGAGGAGACCGAGGCCGAACCTCTCGTGGGGGGAGGTAGCTTGGTTCTGAAAAATGAATGGCCCGAGGGCGAAGAGGCGTAGGGTCTGCCCCAGACGAAGAAAGGTGGGGGGCTGAAGCGACGCGGACGGAGGACTCCGCCGGTCGGGCTGGGATTTGACCCCGGGGAGATAAAGGTTGCTTCCCCTTAGCAGCAGCTATGAACTCTCGGACTTGGTCCGGAGTGAGGTGAGGGAGGAGATGGCTGAATTGAGAGTGAGGGTCATCATCCCCGGGAGGAGAAGGAGGACGGGATTGGATCCCAGTAATGGAGGGAGGCTGGATATGCCCCGGGAGAGTGGCCATGGAAGGTTGGGCCACTTCCTCGAGCAAACCAAGGGGTAGGGCATCGTCAGCAAGGACGCGAAATTGGTCCATGTCGAAGAGGGGATTATGATACAGCACGAGGATTGGAGGGGACTGACTCGATCTCCCTAAACAATGACGCATACACCCTCCAACCAATTTGGGGGGCACACCTAAACCCTAGAACAACAAGAAAGACAGAGAGGAGAAGGGGGATCAAAGCACTCAAGTTATCATGCTTACAACGCAAATTTGTTAAGATTCGAACTTGACCTTTTAAGTGAATTGATTAAGGAGATGTCACTCGATCATGCGGTCCCTGGACTCAAGTGCTCCGATATGACTAAGGATGGTACACACTCACGCGGGGGTGGTTCAAACTAAGGATATAATGGGTACAACCAGCCCGGCGAACCGCAACGTGCGTACGGCCACGGGGACTTACGGAGGTCCTCGGAAGGCGGGCCCGAGTCAGCCTACGAGTGCTCGTAGGTGAGAGGGCTCACTCAACCAAGGGGGAATCTAACCAAATGGGATGAACAGCGTATGCACGGGACTAAATGTATGCAAGCATGGAGATGAGGAGCAAACAGGGTGACAATAGAAGTCCTCGGGCAGAGTCGCGACGGCCAGATACGTCGCGACCCTATCGCGACAGGGCGGGCTGCCGCGATAAGGACAGAGGCCCGAAAACGCACTGAGCCACCAACCCAATTCAAACAGACTATCCTACCAAACTAAGGAACATCAAGAGAAACTATAATGATACAACATGAATCAGGGAGCAGACAGAAACTGATACCTGGACGAAAGCAATAACACACAAAGCAAACCTGTTAACGCGTCGCCTGTCCCAACCACGACCTTGTCGCGTCCACTTCACCGACCGCGACAGGAACTGAAAACTTACAGATGAAACTAAACGGAAAATCTGAACCCTAACAGGATACTATCGGACAGAAACGCGAGCAAACATGATCTAGGCATTATAAGAAAGACGCATGGTCTCATGGGCATCGAACAAGAGGACATAGGGAATAGGAAGCACCAACCTGATGACGCGTCCCCCGCCTGCGACGCGACCCTGTCGCGACACCGCGATCGGTCGCGACAAGGACCGAGCGAAAAAAAGCAGGGAATGAAGAACAAAACCCTAACAAGACACTATAACGGTACACCAACAAGGAAACATGGCAAGCAATCAATCAAAATCTACGAGGGTGGCAATGAAGGTCCCACCGTGATCGCCAAAAGGTGTAATCACAGGGATTGTGCTTCCCCTCGACACGGACATGGATATCAAATATAATGGCATGGAAAATAGGAAAGTGATCGCCACCTAGGTAAGTTGCCTAATGATGTGAAAGACGACGGCTAACTTAAACTAGGAAAAGGAAGAGAACAGGAAGACTGACCTGGTGTCGCGGTCGTCATGGCCGCCGCGTCTCTGTTATCGCGTCAGTAGGAATCGACGCGTCTTTGTCGCGTCACCCGAGGCCGTCGCGTTCTCTGAATGCGGGAGATTTGTTGTAGTGACCTTCTTCTAGTTCTCCAGCCGGCCAGAGTACCAGAGCTTCTCGTAGACCTTGTTTGCTTGCCTGCCAATCAAAAGAAAACACAAAGAAAAGACCCTATTAGAACATGTAAAGTGTAGTATCTATTCCAAAAGATGAAATGAGACGGAGGATCATGGTGGGGACGCACCTGGGGTGGTTTTAAACCCCTGTGGGTGTGGGAAAACGTGGGTGGATGATAGATGTGCTCTATTTAAAAAGAACATAAAAATGCATGTAGAAATAGAGAAAAGGGAGAGAAGAGATGATGAGCCCCATTAGGGCGACTTCCTGGCGTGGATGCAGCTCCAATGATGTGCCAAGAGGTCCAGGAGATTGCTGAAGTCGCCCTCTTCACGTTCCTTGCTCCATTAATGGTGAAATGAGTGAGTTGTGAGGAGTGAAAAGTGAAGGGAAATGAGTGGAATGAATGGCTGCGTGGCTAAGTCTTGTTCAGAGGAAATTTTGGCAGCCCTTCGGGGTGATCATGAGGCTCTCCCGTCCATGAAGGGGTCATGCTTATATAGAGCTTGGAGTGAGAAAATTGGGTATTATCTCCTCAAAAAGATGTGGAAATTAAAATGGGGGATAAAGCTCTATCAAAATCGGATGTAGAGTCCTTAGGGGAGCTTGGGAGAGTCCCTAGGGCCGAAAAAGTGCTCAAGGGGTCGGGATAAACCTCTTGGACCAAGTCAAAGTGCATGGGAGGATAAATAGGATGTGGTTATGGAGGCCAGAGATCTCGGTCCTTGTCGCGTCAGATCGCGGGGTCGCGACTAGAGACGCGACGGTGCGGGGGGTCGCGACAGCATTGCCCACGTGCATGGATAATGCATGGGCTGTCGCGGCGGCCTAACCCGTCGCGACTAGAGTCGCGGCGCCACGATGCGTCGCGACAAGGAATCCGAATTATTTTGGATTATTCTCTTTAACCACATGCTAAAATAGGAGTCAAATCCTCTAAGGACTCTCTCAAGTGATTGATTTCGGGATTTCAAGGCATTTTTAGTGGATTAATGGGCTCAAATCAAGGCAAATGATGGGCTCAAGGTGAGTGACCAATTAGGGGCCCACTAAGATAGCAAGAAATGTGGTTCAACCCATTATCCATATCGGGTGTCTACACTATACTTACAATATTCATCTATACTTGTTTAGATTATTTCTGCAACTTTTGTTTAAACTGAACCTCTTGTCTCTTGTCTTTGCTTTGGATTTCTTGAATACAAAAGATATGTCACATTTATTGCATCTCAGGCGCATGGGTATCTGACAGAGGTTCACCTACCACTGTCAGACCCATACCTTCCTTTTAGCATAACTGTCTGTCTCTTGTTTTGTGGTCTGAAAGCATGCCAATACGAGGTTTCCACGCTTTTCTTCTTTGACTCACCTACCTCAAAAGCATGGAGGTGCTCTCTTTATTTTTGTTTTGTCCTTGCTGCAGACATTTATTGAAGCATGTTTTTAGTAAGGAGCTTTCACAGTCCACTTAATGAGAAGCCGACCTTCTAGCTGTGAAGCTACAAACTCTCATCTGAAGACATTGGAAAGAAGCAAAGAAGCAGAAGGACCCATGGATAACAAACTTAGCAAAATCCAAAGGATTCTAGATCTCTTCTCAAACGGTCAGATTTTCAACGGCCATTTTTAAACGGCTACATTCTTCTGAAGACTATAAAAGAAGCCGAAGTTTGAAAGGAGAAGACACATACAGAGATATCAAGATAGAGATATCAACAGAGAGAACAACATAGAGAATTGCAACTCCAGTGAGCTCAACACTTAGAATTTTTCTCAAGCCTTCTTCCAAGCCACAAGTTGGAGAGCTCCCCTTTCAGCAAAATTCTCTCAGCTCTCTTTGGTTCCATAGAAGTCTTGTGTCCAAGTGGCATCTGTAATTGTATACATTTCTGAAGTCCACCCTGCTCATTCAGAAAGGATTTGAGTTACAACTCCAATCTGTTAGCCTTTCTAAATTGTGTGTGTCTTTGCTCATTCTTGAAGCAAACACACAAGAGTCCTTTTATTTTCCTCTGCTGTGTAATTTCTGCAGGAGGTGTGTTCCTGCTTTGCCCCTCTTGTTAAGGGAAGGCCTTGTGTAAGGCAGTTCTTTTGTACCCCTGTTTAGGGAAGACTTGCTTGGGAGCAAGTGGGTTTGTATTACCTCTCAAGGGTGAGAGAAGGCCAAGTTATTGACAGTTAGTGGAAATCTCAAGAGGTTGGCTTGAGGACTAGACGTAGGACTTCCATTTGGGAAGGGCCGAACCAGGATAAATCTCTTTGTCCATTTGTGTGATTGTTTTCACCTAGTTACACTTGAATCACACACCACACTAAGTACTAACAAATTTATTTAGTGTTGTGACCTTTTTGAGAAAATTTTTGAAACCCAAGAAGTCCTATTCACCCCTCTCTAGGACTTTTCTGTGCCATTTCGGTCCAACAAGTGGTATCAAAACGAGGTCTTCTAAGAAGAATCTGAAGATTTGAGAAGAAATGGCAGCTGAAGCTCACAACTATGAAGATTAATCTGTTACAAGGCCACCATTCTTTGATGGTGAAGATTATCAATATTGGAAGATGCGCATGGAATGTTTTATTAGAGGTACAGACTTTGACTTATGGCAGGTAATAGAACAAGGTGATTATTAAATCATTGGTGAATCCTCTTCTGGTCTTTCCATAGCAGATAAGAGAAACATGTCCTTGAATTATAAGGCAAAAAATTATCTTTGTTGTGCACTGTCTGAAAGAGAATTTAATAGACGATCAACCTGTAGAACTGCAAAAGAAATGTGGGACAAATTGCAAGTAACTTATGAAGGTACTGATAGGGTTAAATAAACTAGAATAGATATTCTTGTGTCCTAATATGAACAATTCAAAATGCTCCCAATAGAAAATATAACTCAGATGTATAAAAGGTTTTCCAACATAATAGTAGGTTTAAGCTCTCTAGGAAAAGTTCTAACTAATGAAGAAATAGTTAGAAAAATCCTAAGATCTCTCACTAATGTATAGACCCTAAAGTCACTGCCATTGAGGAAGCACATGATTTAACTCAATTATCCATTGATAAGCTAATTGGCTCCCTCATGGCTCATGAAATTAATATGGAAAGATTTGCTGAAAATTCTTCGAAAAAAAGAATGTCAAATGCTTTGAAGATTGCAGATTCCTCCTCATTTGAAGACTCCAAAGAAAAATCAGATGATAGTGATGATGAAGCTATGCTATCAAAAAAATTGCAGAGAATTCTTTCAAAGAAGAAAAAATTCAGCTCTAAGAGATTCTTCAAGAAAGACAAAAAGAAGAAGGAGCCAACTTGCTACGAATGCAACCAACCTGGACATTACAAATCTGAATGTCCTAAGTTGAAGAAAAAGGATCAAGGAGAAAAATCTGACAAAAAGAAAGCCAAAGAAAAGAAGTTCAGAAAATATAAAAAGAAGGCAATGGCAGTAGCATGGGATAACGAAGAAGCCACCAGCTCAGAATCCTCAAGTTCAGAATCTGAAGAAGAAGCAAGGCAAATCTAGCCCTCATGGCAGGACTGGAGCAGGTAAATTCCGAAACCTCTTTTACTTCTATTCTGAATCAGATTTTGACAGTCTTAAAGATGCATTCAATGAGCTATATGAAAAATATAAAACAATAGTAAAACAAATGAAAATAGTTAAATTAAATTTGATGAACCAAGAAAAGGCTAATACATTCCTAAAGAATGAAACAGAAAGGTTAAGTAAAAGTTTAAATGAAACCAAAAGAGCTAATGAATTACTATGTGAAGATTTAAAAAATAAAAATAGTAAGATTTGGAAATAGAATCAAACTTAAAGGAACTTAAGGATGAAGAAAAATTACAAGAAGAAAATAATTACCTAAGAGCTACTATAGAGAAAATCTCTAACTGTAAAACATCATTGTTTGTTAGATTAAAAGGATCTAGAACAGGTAAGAAAAAGTATGGAGTAGGATATACATCTCCTCACAATGAAGAAAATGTTGTGTATCCTGAAAAATATCCAACTCCTCAATTTGTAAAAGAAAAAGAAGTCAAAAATCCTAAAAGGATTAATCAGCATGTTTATAAACAAAAACAGAAATCTCATAACACTACACATGTTAAGAATGCTTTGATTTATGCTGTAGTCACTGTAATCAGTTAGGACACACTGTCAGCACATGCACCCCTAGACACTTACGTTGGATTCCTAAAACTAACCATCAAGGACCCAAGAAAAGTTGGGTACCAAAAGTCAAAACTTAATTTTATTTGCAAGGTTGGCTGAGAGCATCCAAATGGTATTTGGATAGTGGGTGCTCAAGGCATATGACAGGTGATAGGAAGTTGTTTACAAGCTTTAGAGATGAAGTTGGTCAAGTCACTTATGGTGACAATGGAAAAGGGAAAGTCTTAGGATGTGGAACAGTTGGTACTAAGGATAAGAATTTGATTGAAGATGTCATGTATGTAGAAGGTTTGAGGCATAATCTCATAAGCATCAGTCAGTTATGTGATAAAGGGCATCTAGTAAAATTTCAAAATGATAAGTGCATTATTCAGAAAGATGAAAAAATTGTGTTTGAAGCTCAAAGAGTGAAGAATTTGTACACTTTATAGTTAGCTGAATTAAAGGAAGTAAATTTATGTCTTGCAACCACTAAGAGTGAAGAATCAGATTTGTGGCATAGAAGATTTGGTCATGCAAGCACTTCAGTCATCAAGAAATTGATAAAGCATGATCTGGTTGAAGGTCTTCTAAAATGAAAATGAAGAAGTCTGGAATATGTTCAGCTTGCGCAAAAGGGAAGGAAACCAAGACATTATTTCAGTCCAAAACAGTTGTCACAACTGCCAAACCATTGGAGCTAATTTACATGGATTTGTTTGGACCTATAAGGACAGTCAGTCTTGGAGAAAAAGTGTATGGCTATGTAATTGTGGATGATTACTCAAGATACACTTGGGTGTCTTTTCTAGAAGCCAAATCAGAAGCCTTTTCAGCTTTCCTGAAATTCAGCAAAGTAGTTCAAAAGAACCATAAATTCCAAATTGTAAGTATCAGATCTGATCATGGTGGAGAATTCAAGAATGAAGAGTTCATGAAGTTCTGTGAAGAGAATGGAATCGAACACAACTTCTCAGCTCCAAGAACACCTCAACAAAATGAAGTTGCATAAAGAAAAAATAGAACACTGCTAGATATGGTCAGAACTATGCTAAATGAATACAATTTACCAAGATATTTCTGGGCAGAAGCAGTCAACACAGCATGCTACATCATCAATAGGTGCATGATCAAACCAATTCTTAAGAAGACCCCATATGAGCTTTACAAGGAAAGGAAGCCCAAATTCAGTCATCTTCGACCTTTTGGCAGTAAATGTTTCATCTTAAATAATGGTAAGGATAACTTAGGAAACTTAGATGCTAAAAGTGATGAAGGATTTTTGTTAGAATATATTTCAAAACCTAGGGGTTATAAAGTCTTTAATAGAAGAACTTTAACCATAGAACAAACTGTGCATGTATTATTTGATGAAACTAATCCTTCTATTAAAAGAATAGAAGAAGAAGAAGAATGTGTTGAAGAATTGTGCAAGAATCTAGATGGAACATCTATTGAAGAAGAAGAAAAAGAAGAAGAAAAGGAAGATCCTCCATTAGAAGATCTCCAACAGTAAGAAGAACCACAAGAAGGACTATCTAGAGAACTAAGGTATCACCGAGATCATCCAAGGGAAAACATCATAGGTAATCCTCAAGATAGGGTAAGAACAAGAGGTATGCAAATTCCTTGTGATTTTTCTGCTTTAGTTTCTCAAATTGAGCCTAGGACAATCGATGATGCACTGGGTGATGAATCTTGGATCCTTGCTATACAAGAGGAACTTAATCAATTCCAACGTAGTCAAGTATGGACTCTTGTCCCTAGACCTTCTGACCATCCAGTCATTGGAACCAGATGGGTTTTTAGAAATAAAATGGATGAATCAGGAGCAATCATTATGAACAAGGCCAGACTTGTAGCTCAAGGGTATTCCCAAGATGAAGGCATAGATTTTGATGAAACTTATGCCCCAGTAGCTAGATTAGAGACAATCAAAATTCTATTAGCCTATGCATGCTCCCTCAACATCAACTTATTTCAGATGGATGTTAAAAGTGCTTTTCTGAATGGTTTCATAAAAGAAGAAGTATATGTTGAGCAACCACCAGGCTTTGAAGATACTAATATCCAAATCATGTTTTCCGTTTAAAGAAAGCACTATATGGTCTGAAACAAGCTCAAGAGCTTAGTATGAAAGATTAAGTGCTTATCTTATATCACATGATTTTTAAGAGGTAAAGTAGATAGCATACTATTTATTAAGAAATTTTCAGATGGAATCTTAATAGTACAAATATATGTTGATGATATTATTTTTTATTCTACTAATGAATAACTTTGCAAATTCTTTAAAATCTTATGCAAAGTGAGTTTGAAATGAGCATGATGGGTGAGCTTAATTATTTTCTTGGATTACAAATTAAGTAGACCAAGGAAGGTACTCACATTTGTCAAACTAAATACATTTCAGATTTACTCTCCAAGTATGGTTTTGACAAGTGTAAGCCATTAGGAACACCCATGAGCTCAGGAATTAAGTTAGATAGTGATCTTCTTGGTAAGAAGGTAGATCCAAAGGTCTATAGAGGAATGATAGGATCACTACTCTATCTCACTGCTAGTAGGCCAGATATCATGTTCAGTGTATGTTTGTGTGCAAGATTTCAAGCTGATCCAAAAGAATCTCATGTTCATGCTGTTAAAAGAAATTTTAGATATCTTATAAATACAAGTAAATTAGGATTATGGTATCCTAGATGTTCAGATTTCAAGTTAATTGGATATAGTGATGCTGACTATACTGGATTCAAAATAGATAGAAAGAGCACCAGTGATACTTGTCAAATCCTTGCAGGGTGCTTGATTTTTTGGTCCTCCAGGAAGCAGAATTCAGTGGCATTATCCACTACAGAACCTGAATACATTGCAGCTGGAAGTTGCTGTACTCAACTCTTATGGATCAAACATCAATTAGAGGATTATGGTCACACACTTCAAGAAATTCCAATGCTATGTGACAACACAAGCGCAATAAACCTGACCAAAAATCCTATCCAGCACTCAAGGATAAAACACATTGAGGTTAGACATCACTTCATCAGGGACCATGTAAGTAATGGTGATATTTTACTTAATTTTGTGTCTACAGAAAAACAACTTGCTGATATTTTTACAAAACCCCTTCCTGAAGATAGATTTACATCTATTAGAAGAGAAATAGGCATGTGTAACCCTGATTAAATCGCTATGAAAAATTCATGATTAAAATATTATGTGTTTGCTGTGAAAAATTGTGCTTCACTGTGAAATTTTTCTAAGTCCCAAAACATCGAATGTTGTAGTCGAAGACATAATCCGACTTATGTCTACGGCATTTGACTTGTGAATTTGGACACACAATCTGACCTCCTACAACTTAAGTCTGAAAAGGTGCTTGTTAATAAATCAAATTAATGGACTTATTTATTACGTAGCTGTCAAATTAGTCAATCCCGTCCGTTCATCCTAAAATCTCTGGTCAGCTCTTTCCAACCCTTTATATTAAAACACCCTCTTTTTGTGTGCGAAGACACCCTTTCAAACTCTCTTCAACTCCCCTTGTCTTCTTCCTCCTCTTCGCACCTACACTGTTCATCCTCTCCGGCGGTCGTCTTCAGGACAACTCCAAGACCTCCATTCTCTCTGAAGAAAGGTAGGTTCTGAGAACTCTAAACTCTATTTCTTTTACTCCTTTGACAGTTCCCTTAGTCTTCTCTCTTGCTTTCCATCTAGATGGCTTCATCTAGGGTTCCAGACAAAACCCTGTTGTCTCATGAGCAACTACATCACCTAGCATCTGCTAAGATCTTCATCTGTCCAGGAAAAGTAGTAGACTTCTCCCATTTGAGTGGTAGTCTGTCGTGGGTAGAAGAAACCCTAGAAGCCATGAGTTGGACAAAGATGTGTCAGATTTCTGAACCAATAGTCGAGAATGCCATCAAGGCTTTTTATGTGACTCTTCAGGTCTCTTCCAAAACCTCAGTCACATGATATGTAAAGGGGATCAAGGTTACAGTATCTGAGGAGTTGTTAGTAGAAATCTTGGGATGTCCTATTTCTGGGCACAAGCTCAGTGACTCAGTGCCCTTGGATAAGCAAAAATTAGGCATTATTGGTAGTTTGGCGAAATAAGCAAGAAAGGTCTTCTGGTCAATGAACTTTCTGCAGAAAAGAGACTCATCCATTCAGTCATTACAAATGTTATAACTCCAAGAGCAGGGACCCATTCTTCCATAACTTCCAGAGATGGCAACCTATTATTTTGGGCTATTCAGAGGAATAAAGTAAATTTGCCAGCAATTATTTTAGAAAAGATGGTAGCCTCCAAAGATTTGCGGGAGTCCCTTCCTTATGGACCCTTGCTTACCTTGATTTTCAAAAATCTCTCAGTGGATTTGAGTAGAGAAATTTCTGTTGAGAGTCAGAGAAAATTGGCTATCCACCTTAAGAAGAAGCCACTACATTTTAGCCAACAAAAGTTAGAATTATGGCTGAAGGATATTGTACCAGAATGCTCCCATGAAGTGTTTCTGATGAAACACTGGATTCATCATCAGTACCAGTCAGTCGACAAGAAGAAGAATGAATAGAAGCAGATGTTCAAGTTGAAGAGCAACAAGGTTCTCAAGTGCTAGAAGAGCCCAGACAAGTTCCTGTCTTTCCTCCAGAACAGGATGCACATGAAGAAACCATCTGTAAGACCCTCAAAATTTTTGTCATTTTGTTTGCGACGTGTTGAGTCACGCTTGTGTAACTTCATGTATGCATATGTAGATATCTACGTACATATTAGCTAGGTGTACTTATGTATGCATGTGTATGTTAGTTGTAAATATTGTTCGGTTGCATGGTGTAGTAGTGTGTATGTTATACTACATATATTGCATGCATATACATAGTGTACATATGGTTTTCTGCATGGGTTTTAAGTTTTGGCTGAAGAGCAATTTGGCGGCAACATCAGTGGACATTTATGATGAGTAAACGTCCATGTCGATGGACGCCAACACTAAAGTAGACGGCATGTATGTGGACGTTACTTCTCTGAATTTCTGTGCGCAGCAGATCCAGAAATTTTGGGTTGGTCTTGCTCACCGATTGGGGAGACGTCTCAACGGCTCTCCCATCAGTAGTGCATGAAACCCCAGACCCTAGCTTATAAAAACACCTCTCCTTGTGACTGAAAGAGCTCTCTTCGCTCTTTGCAAAGGGAAACCCGAACTGTGAGAGAACAAGAGAAAACCTGATCTTTGTGGGCTTTGATCCGGCGATTGGAGGCTTCTTCCAGTGTTCTACCACGACTAGGAGGGAGTCTGGACCTAAAGGAAGGCTTCTCCAACGACTAGTTACAGCTACATCAACCTAGAACCCGGAGCAAGAGGATTGTGGAGACTTCATGGCACTGCCCAAGGAGAGCTCCTCAGCCATTTAGATCGCCTTGGAGATTTTTACTGAGGCATGTAACCCTTACCTGTTGTCCATGTGTATGTCTAGTAGGTCTTAGGTATTTTCTGAGATTTATTTCGTGTCCTGGAACCCCTACATTCACCCATCTTTGGAGTTCGGTCTGTGTTCTGCACAGACAGGAACTTAACGGCAAGATCTCTTTCCGTTAAGCTCTTCATTTGGTGGCAGACGATGCTGCCGTTAACCTCTGTGAACGGCCAGCCTTTGCCGTTTAGTTCTTCAGGACAGAACAGTGAGCTGTTCTCCCTTCTATATGATTATTTTCCGGATTTCCTTCGCATGAGGATATATTGTAAACTTATATGTTATGTAAAATAGATAATGGAATGTGTTGTGAGATTTTTATGCATTTCTGTAATTAGTATAAATTGTTAGATTTATGTGAAAGGCACGTTGGATGAGGTCTTGAATGTGATAGATTTATGTTCATATGATCTATGCAAAATTTCAGTGCCTAAAATTTGTGGGTGATGTGTATGTATGTCAGCCTGGTTTTGAAAATCTGGGAATTTTCCCACGACCATGCTATTTGTTATAATTTCTGTATAAAAAAAATAGGGAGCATATGTAGGTGTTTTAAAGTTCCAGTAAATGGTAGTTGCATAATAATTTGGGAAAAATTTCTGTGATGGTGTGAATATTGGACACAGGTTTGTGAACGGTTAGTTTCAACCATGACATTGTGATTTTTGATAAATTGATTTATGAATAGCATGTGAATGAGTATTTTTTTTCTGTAAATTTAATACAGCTCAGAAAAATGTGAGAATTTGCATGTGTGATCTGAAACCTGCAAACAGTATGTGGTTAAATTTTCGTATGAATTGGGCAACAGTAGATGATATTGTGACATTTTCATGTAAAGTGAGTTATTAAAGCATGCTTGTTGTGATTATGATCGTTAATGAATTTCCAACATGATTAGTGCAGATTCCTAAGTGTTAAATTCTATAAACAGTAGTATCATGTTAGGGAAAAATTGAACCATGTGCATGAGTGCGAAAATGGAAATGGGTGTTAATTGTGTAAAATTGTGCGTGTGTTAAATCAGAAAATGTGTAATTGTGTCGTGTGTGACACTGCTTCCATAGAGGGCTGTGGAACTGTACCGTGGAAAAAGTCCCCACGGGAAGGTTCAATGTGTTAAAATCCTAAGGGCATTAGGATGAAATCCTGGAGGTGGACAAGTACTACTAGTTAGGGTGGAGATTACTTCTCCCGGTCTGCGCAGTACCAAGAGCTGTCACTGTGTGCCTAGGTGACGTCTATGTGTTATGTGCTATGTGTTATGTGAATGTGTCCTTCTAGTGGTGGTTTGGACTATGTGTCACTGCATCTAAATGTGAACAATGTGAATGTGTATATGTGAAAATTATGTAGTGTGAACATGTGAATGTGAAATGTGTAAGTGAACAGTGAACGTGTAAATGTGTAAACATGTGAAACCATGTGTTAGAATGTGAAATTGTGATTTATGATATGATAATGTTAGATTCATGTCAAAACAGCAAACTTAATGTGTTTATAATGGTGATTTACATGTGAAAAAGCATGTAGAATCCTTGTTAGGAGCATTTCCTTCTTATGTGTGAAAATCCCATGCTTAATTTGCTATCATATTGTAGCTTAAATGCAAATGTATCTCTCATGTGGATAGATAAGTAGAAAGCATGCGGTAGGTATTTTATTTTGGAATGACATAAACCATGTATCTTGTGTTACGAAATTGGTAGAAATATCATGATAGATTGTTTTCTTAACATTGTTCAACCATGCTATCTGTTTGAATTAATGCAATTGAATGTAAGGCTTGCATGTGATGTATGCATGTATGATGTGTATGGAGTTTACTTGCTGAGTCTTTTAGACTCACTCTTGCTTCGGCGTACAGGTTTAGCAGGTGACCCTACTTCCTTGGAGGAGACCGTTGAGAGTGACTCCGAGCGAGGAGAGTAGAATGTTGTGGAGTCACCATCATTGTACTTTCACTTTCATAGTATGTAATTGAGACTTATGTAATTGAAGCTTATGTAATTTGTGGACGAACAATGTAATTTAAATTTTGTATTTCATTATGTGGACTTAGTCCTTAAATTGCTATATGGATCATGTATGTTTAATGCGGATGATGAAATGAAAAGACAGTAGTTCTTTTACTTCCGCTACTCTATATCATATTTGTGTACATCTCAATCATGTGTGTTAGTGCTTGGGTAAATGTCCCACTGTGACGAGACTCACTATACCGACGTGGATTGGTATAATCGTACCAGTATAAGGAGGGTCGCCGCAGAGATTGGTATCAGAGCGACTGGTTGAGATTAAACATAAATATGCATAAGTCATCATCTCCATTACATGCTAAGTCTTTATAGAGTTGTCCACATGTGTAGAATTGATTAATAATGAATGAAAGATAGATAAGAAAGGGGTTAGGGACTAAAAACGTAGTCTCTAATAGTGGCTAAATTACTGCAGCATATGGCTTCACGCGGTAGACGTGGTGGTGTTCCTGCTCATGAGGGGGAGCCCAAGCGTGAGGAGTAGACTGAGGAGTAGGCCCCGACACGTCAGGGTCCTATACTTCCCCCACCGCCACCTGTGGATTATGGAGTCTTCATGCAGGGTCTAGTGCAGGCCATGCAGACGCAGGCCCACACCCAGGATGCACTCCAGGATCAGATGGAGGCTCAGGTTGATAATAAAAATAAAGAGTAGTTTTTTTATTTAATTGCATGATGTTGTGTTGAATATGCATTGCTTGTTGTTTGTTGTAGCAGGCCTAGGTTCCAGTTCCCAGGCTTAGGACCATAGTGGACCCTCCATCATGGAAAGATTCAAGAGGATGTTGCCACCCTCTTTTAAGGGGGAGCGACCCATTACTAGCGAGAGCTAGATGAGGGAGATCGAGAAGATCTTCCGGGCTGTTAGGTGTGCGGACGAGGACAATGTTACTTTAGCCACCTATATGTGACAGGTATGTGTTAGTTTTATATGCTTTCTTATCCTGTTAAAATAGAGCTGTTAGTTGGTGCTTATGAATGTTGTGTTGCAGGAGAGAGCTGATGTGTGGTGGGCTTCCTTACTGCATACCCGATTCGAGGACGGTGCTATTGACGTTGCTTGGGACGAGTTCGTGAGGCTCTTCGGGCCAAGTTCGTCCCCGAGCATATCCAGGACAGGATGGAGCAGAAGTTCCTTTCCTTGACTCAGGGCTCCATGACTGTACTCGAGTACGAGGCCAGGTTTGCTGAGTTATCTAAGTATGCACTTTGTAACTGATGAGCACAGGAAGGCAAAGAAGTTTGTGATGGGCCTTAAGCCATCACTGAGGACGAGGCTAGTGGCGTTGATCATCGTACCTTGGACGAGGCCCTTAGCGCTGCTTGTAGGCAGGAGGGTGAAATGGGAGCAGTACCTCGAGGAGAAGAAAGCTTTGCAGAAGAGACCTGCGGCCCTTTCCAGCGGCAGGATAAGAAGAAGACAGCATACCAGACACTGCAGCGCCCAGTGGCAGCCAACAGTACTCTGGTACCTTCTCAACGTTCCCCTGGTGTGAAGAAGGAGTGTCCCCATTGGGGAAGACACACGGTGGTACGGAGTGTTGGATGGTAGCGGGAAAATGCTTGAAGTGCGGGGAGCAGTGACCACAAGATCAAGGATTGTCCGAGACTTCAGCAGGGAGACCAGCACGGGGCGCCGACCCAGTGGTAGAAGCAGTAGCGCCAGCTACAGGAAGACCAGGAAGGCCTCGAGCCCAAGCTCGAGTGTTTGCCTAGCACGACAGGACGCCGAGCAGGCGGAGCATGTCACCGAAGGTACAGTTTACTTCTTGGTGTGCACGCTCGGGTTTGTTTGATACGGGTGCCACTCACTCATTCATTTCCGAGCGGTTTTCTAGGCAGTTAGCTATAGAGTCAGGCGTAGAGTCTGAGGATTTAGAAGTCCCGTTGTCTGTACACACACCTGCGGGTACGATATCGACTGGGAAGTGTATTCCGTCGTTACCTGTGGGTATTGAGGATAAGGTTTTAGAGGGGTGTTTCTTCTTGCTAAGGATGAAGGACTATGATGCTATTCTTGGTCTGGATTGGCTAGAGGAGCACTATGCGTTAGTAGATTGTCGTCGGAAGAGGATTATTTTCCGCATTCCTGGTGAGGACGAGTTCTCTCATCCCTTGCCAAGAAACTTGGCGGGAAAGTTGGTCATCTCTGCCATGAAGGCGATGCGCATGGTAAACAAGGGTTGTGACGCTTTTCTTACCAGCGTAGGTTGGTACCCAAGGCTGGTGACTCACCTACTCTTGCAGAGATCGAGGTAGTGCAAGATTTTCCAGACGTCTTTCCTGATGATTTCTCTGGATTGCCACCGGATAGAGAGATAGAGTTCACCATAGAGTTGATTTCGGACACCTCTCCTATCTCGAAGGCTCCATATCGGATGGCACCTGTGGAGTTAGCCGAGTTAAGGAGGCAGTTGCAGGAATTGCTAGTTAAGGGATTTATTCGCTCTAGTGTTTCCCCTTGGGGCACACCTGTCTTGTTTGTAAAGGAGAAGGATGGATCACTTAGGTTATGCATCGATTATAGGAAGCTAAACCAAGTGACAGTGAAGAACAGGTATCCCTTACCTCGTATTGATGATTTGTTTGACCAGGTGCAAAATGCATCAGTCTTTCCTAAGATCGATTTACGATCTGGTTATCATCAGTTGAGGATTAGGAGTGAGGATGTGTCTAAGATGGCGTTTAGAAACCATTATGGACATTATGAGTTTTTGGTCCTTCCTTTCGGATTGACCAACGCCCTGCAGCGTTCATGGATCTCATGAACATGGTTTTTAGGCCGTACTTAGATAGCTTTTTTGTGGTATTTATCGATGATGTGTTGGTCTACTCTCCGGATGAGGCCACACACCATCAGCATTTGAGGGTAGTGTTAGAGGTCTCCGTGAGCACAAGTTGTATGCAAAATTCAGCAAGTGCAATTTTTGGTTGCGCGAGAGGTTCATTTTCTTGGGCATGTTATCTCCAGTGCTGGTGTAGCAGTTGATCTAGCAAAGGTCCAGGCAGTTATGGATTGGGAGACCCCCAAGACCCCTTCAGAGATTCGTAGTTTTCTGGGTTTAGCTGGTTACTATCGGCGATTCATTGAGGGATTTTCATCCATCGCCGCCCATTGACTCAGCTTACCATAAAAGGGGTGAAGTTTGTGTGGTCGAGACATGTGAGAGTAGCTTTCAATTATTGAAGGCTAAACTTACTTCCGCTCCGGTATTGGTATACCTAGTGGTGCTGAAGGTTTTGCCATTTATACGGATGCATCTCGGATTGGCTTAGGTTGTGTGCTAATGCAGCAAGGAAGGGTAGTGGCGTATGCTTCTCGCCAATTGAAGGAGCATGAGCGTAACTATCCGACTCATGATTTGGAGCTTGCGGCAGTGGTTCATGCACTAAAGATCTGAAGGCACTATCTTTATGGTGTCAGATTTGAGGTGTTCACTGACCATAAGAGCTTGAAGTATCTCTTCCCCAGAAGGAACTAAACCTACAGCAGAGGAGATGGATTGAGTTCCTCAAGGACTAGACTTCGATCTTCAATCTCATCCACGAAAGGCGAATGTCGTAGAGGATGCTCTTAGCAGGAGGAGGTCTTCGCTCCAGCAGGATTGGAAGATGTTGGAGGATGCGGCGTGTGCGATGACTGAGTTAGAGCCTTTATGTAAGGCTTTTGTGGCTCAGTTGTCCCTTAGGTCTTCGGTGTTGGATGAGGTGATCGAGCAACTGAAAGCCGACCCTAGACTCCAAGAGTTAGTGGGCAAGGCAGGCATTGCTCGTGATGAGGATGGTGTGCTTAAATTCCATCACCGAGTGTGTGTTCCAGACATGGTAGATGTCCGTGAGCATGTTTTAGAAGAAGCTCATAGGTCGAGATTCTCTATTCATCCGGGTAACACCAAGATGTACCAGGATTTGAAGAGGTCTTTTTGGTGGTCTGGCATGAAGAGAGATGTAGCGGATGATGTATCTAGGTGTCTAGTATGCCAGCAAGTGAAAGCGAGCGGCAGCGACCATCTGGTCTTATGCAGAAGATGGAAATCCCAGTATGGAAGTGGGAAGCTGTCACTATGGATTTGTTTCAGGTTTGCCTCGATCCAGACGGGGTAATGACTCGATTTGGGTAGTCGTAGATAGATTCTCGAAGATTGCACATTTCTTGCCTATGAAGATGATGCAGTCAGTAGAGAGCTTGGCTAGATTGTATGTTAGTAGCATTATTAGATTGCATGGTGTGCCGAAGTCGATCATTTCGGATCGAGATCCGAGATTTACTCGAGGTTGTGGAAGAGTCTTCAGGATGCTTTAGGTTCGGAGCTGAAGCTCAGTTCGGCGTTTCATCCCCAGCACTATGGACAGTCTGAGAGGACTATCCAGACGCTCGAGGATATGTTGAGGGCGTGTGTGCTGGATTGGAAGAATGATTGGGAGCGCCATTTACCTCTAGTGGAGTTCGCATATAACAACAGTTTCATTAGAGCATTTGTATGGCTCCATTTGAGGCGTTGTATGGAAGGCCTTGCAGATCTCCTTTATGTGGGAGGAGACCGGCGATAGGAAGTTGATCGGTCCGGAGTTAGTCCAGGAGACTTCAGATAAATTCAGCTTATCAGGAAGAGGCTTGTTGCGGCACAGGATAGGCAGAAGATGATGGGTTGAATGCAAATTCATATCATTTCCCTCCTATTTTGATGATGACAAGAAGTGTTCTTAAAGCAATTAATTGAAACATGTCAAAAATATCATACCTGAAATTCATGTTCAAAAAGTATTTTTCAAACCGCATTTATCATTTATGGTCATGACAAATCATTTAACTAATGATATATGTGTTCATTTTTCAGGTACAAACATTTTATGCAAAAGATGAGTCGACACACCCATCAATGGTGTCGACACATCAACACAGATTCAAAGGCAAATGTGTAAAAATGTTAAGACTGTGTCGACACATGTCAAGAGTGTGTCGACACGAGTGGCAGTTTTTCAGAAATCAAGCCTACTCAGGTCGACACACTCTCAGAGTAGGTCGACACTAGACCCAGTTCCCAGAACAGCCAGTTTGTAGATTTGGGACAGCAGGTCGACACACTCAAGAGCAGGTCGACACGATACCCTCTTCCCAGAACAGCCTTCTACATATTCTGGACAGTGTGTCGACACTACCACCAGGGCAGGTCGACACACTACGGAAACTTTTCATCCTAAAAGTTGATGGCTGCCACGTGTCCTTCTAGGGCGATCAGAATCTTCCTAGGAATGCATGCCCTTGTACCCAAAAGGGTATCTTTGGAATCCTAAGGATATAAAGTGTCTTTTCGGCCAGCCTTCACAAGTGAGAAGGACCCAACTCTCTCAGAGCCTCCAAGAAGCTCCTGGCGGCCAAGAAGAGCTCGTGTCTCCTTCCCCTGCTCTCCAAGTGCTTCCAGAAGACCAATTCCCACCAAATTCAAGGTGTGGGAATTGGGAATTTGATTCCTGAAGACTTCTCTGAAGCATTCCAAGGAGGCAGATCCTGTAGAAGACTTCTTGGGTGAAGAATTCGAGGAAGATCCAACTTCTCAGATTGCAGAGCATCGACTTGGACTTCAAGCTTCACAAGTTCCTTCCCAATTCAAGATTCTACAAGGGAGTACACTGAAGAACGAAGCCTTTCAATACAATTTACCTTTTCTTTTGTTCTTCTGAGATATCTTTTGAGATTATGCAAGTGCTTCTGCATAACTCTCTTTAGAGTTCTCAAACTTCGACTAGATCTGTTGCTAGAGGATCTTAGTCTTAAGTTGGTGTCTAGCAGTTTCACTGTGAGCATTGTGCTCAGGGTGTTGTGAGCCGTCGAGCTCAGTTTGAGTTGTAAGCTCAGGGTTGGTTTGAGCAGTCTTGCTCTGTGTTTCTAGAGTAGTCTTGCTCTAGAGGTTGTGTGAGTTGTATGCTCTGAAGTGTTGGAGTTGTTAGGCTCCTTTGGGTGTGTAGCCCAGTTGTGTTAGTGAAGCCTCACGGGTTGTGAGGGGTGGATGTAGGAATCACTTGGGAGATTTCCGAACCACCTAAAAATCCTTGTGCATTTGTCTTCTGTGGTTTGATTGATTCATTCGCTTGATGCTTGCATAGGATCCGTTTTTAATTCACTTAATCAACTTGCTTCACATCTAAGTTTTTCAACTCACTCAAATCTAATCAGATCTGTAGTTTTTCACTGATAACATTGCCTCTGATTCTAAATAGTTTTCAAATTGCTTAAGCTTCCGCAAAAGTGGCTAAGATCTATTCATCCCCCCCTTCTAGATCTTTTCCACACATTCATTTCGATCCTTCAGAAGAGCTATGCCGACAACAGGAGGAAGGATTTGGAGTTCGAGGTGGTGTGAGCATGTCTTTTTGAAGATTTCACCTACTCGAGGTGTCGTTAGGTTTGGCAGGCATAGTAAATTAAGTCCCAGATTCATTGGCCGTATGAGATTCTCAGGCGTTTAGGTAGCGTGGCTTACGAGCTAGCTTTGCCTCCGGCTTTAGCTGGCGTTCATCCGTTTTCCACGTATCTATGCTCAAGAAGAATGTTCGAGATCCATCTCAGGTTATTACTCACGAGCCAATGGTGATCCAGCCAGATCTGTCATATGTGGAGCAGCCAATAGCTATTCTTGACGGAAGGTCCAGCATCTCCGGAACAAGAGTATTACATCGGTGAAGGTTCTATGGTGGAACTTCTCGTGGGAGGAGGCTACTTGGGAGCTTGAGGATGCGATGAGGAAGAAGTATCCTCATTTGTTCGAGTAGTGTTGTTTAAACTTCGAGGACGAAGTTTCCTTAAGGGGGAGAGGGTGTAAGACCCTCAAAATTTTTGTCATTTTTGTTTTGCCGCGTGTGAGTCACGCTTGTGTGTAACTTCATGTATGCATATGTAGATATCTACGTACATATTAGCTAGGTGTACTTATGTATGCATGTGTATGTTAGTTGTAAATATTGTTCGGTTGCATGGTGTAGTAGTGTGTATGTTATACTACATATTGCATGCATATACATAGTGTAAATATGGTTTTCTGCATGGGTTTTAAGTTTTGGCTGAGAGCAATTGGCGGCAACATCAGTGGCGTTTATGATGAGTAAACGTCCATGTCGATGGACGCCAACACTAAAGTAGACGGCCATGTATGTGGACGTTACTTCTCTGAATTTCTGTGCGCAGCAGATCCAGAAATTTTGGGTTGGTCTTGCTCACCGATTGGGGAGACGTCTCCAACGGCTCTCCCATCAGCAGTGCGTGAAACCCCAAGACCCTAGCTTATAAAACACCTCTCCTTGTGACTGAAAGAGCTCTCTTGGCTCTTTGCAAAAGGGAAACCCTAACTGTGAGAGAACAAGAGAAAACCTGATCTTTGTGGGCTTTGATCCGGCGATTGGAGGCTTCTTCCAGTGTTCTACCACGACTAGGAGGAGTCGGGACCTAGAGGAAGGCTTCTCCAATGACTGGTTGCAGCTTACATCAACCTAGAACCCGGAGCAAGAGGATGTGGAGACTTCTTGGCAATCCCAAGGAGAGCTTCCTCAGCCATTAGATCCCCTTGGAGATTTTACTGAGGCAAGTAACCCTTACCCGTTGTCCATGTGTATGTCTAGTAGGTCTTAGGTATTTTCTGAGATTTATTTCGTGTCCTGGAACCCCTACATTCACCCATCTTTGGAGTTCGGTCTGTGTTTCTGCACAGACAAGAACAATAATGGCAAGATCTCTCTTGCCGTTAAGCTCTTCATTGGCGGTAGACGATGCTACCTTTAACTCTGTGAATGGCCAGCCTTTGCCGTTTAGTTTTTCAAGACAGAACAGTGAGCTGTTCTCCCTCTATATGATTATTTTCCGGATTTCCTTCGCATGAGGATTATTGTAAACTTTATATGTTATGTAAAATAGATAATGGAATGTGTTGTGAGATTTTATGCATTTTCTGTAATAGTATAAATTGTTAGATTTATGTGAAAGGCACGTTGGATGAGGTCTTGAATGTGATAGTTCTGTTCATATGATCTATGCGAAATTTCAGTGCCCTAAAATTTTTGGGTGATGTGTATGTATGTCAGCCCTGGTTCTGAAAAATCTGAGAATTTTCCCATGACTATGCTATTTTGTTATAATTTTGTATAAAAAAAATAGGGAGCATATGTAGGTGTTTTAAAATTCTAGTAAATGGTATGTTGCATAATAATTTGGGAAAAATTTCTGTGATGGTGTGAATATTGGACACAGGTTTGTGAACTGTTAGTTTCAACCATGACATTGTGATTTTATGATAAATTGATTTATGAATAGCATGTGAATGCGGATTTTATTTCTATAAATTCAATACAGCTCAGAAAAATGTGAGAATTTGCATGTGTGATCTGAAACCTGCAAACAACATGTGGTTAAATTTTAGTATGAATTGGAAACAGTAGATGATATTGTGACATTTTCATGTAAAAGTGAGTTATTAAGCATACTTGTTGTTTTTATGATCGTTAATGAATTTCCAACATGATTAGTGCAGATTCCTAAGTGTTAAATTATGTTAACAGTAGTATCATGTTAGGGAAAAATTGAACCATGTGCATGAGTGCGAAAATGGAAATGGTGTGTTAATTGTGAAAAATTGCGCGCGTGTTAAATCGAAAAATATGTAAATTGTGCCGTGTGTGACACTGCTCCATAGAGGGCTGTGGAACTGTACCGTGGAAAAGTCCCCACGGAAAGGTTCAATGTGTTAAAATCCTAAGGGCATTAGGATGAAATCCTAGTGGTGGACAAGTACCACTGGTTAGGGTGGAGATTACTTCTCTCGGTCTGCGCAGTACCAAGAGCCGTCACTGTGTTGCCTAGGTGACGTCTATGTGTTATGTGCTATGTGTTATGTGAATGTGTCCTTCTAGTGTGGTTTGGACTATGTGTCACGACATCTAAATGTGAACAATGTGAATGTGTATATGTGAAATTGTGTAGTGTGAACATGTGAATGTGAAATGTGTAAGTGAACAGGTGAACGTGTAAATGTGTAAACATGTGAAACCAATGGACTTAGTTCCTTAAATTGCTATATAGATCATGTGTGTTTAATGTGGATGATGAAATGAAAAGATAGTAGTTCTTTTACTTCCGCTACTATATATTCATATTTGTGTACATCTCAATCATGTGTGTTAGTGCTTGGGTAAATGTCCCACTGTGACCAAACTCACTATACCGACGTGGATTGGTATAATCGTACCGATATAAGGGGTCGCTGCACCATCAATGAAGTGCTAAGAGAATTGAGAGGAAAAGAAGTAGCACAAGAACGAGAAGATATCTCTAGATCTACTCCTATTGAGCAAGAGTTTGAAGAAAGGCAGCAACATTACTCCCTTCTCAGTTTGAGACCCGGTCAAGGTCTCAGGGGGAGAGTAGCAATAGTTTGTCCACCATTCTGGATTTACTGAACAAGCAGCAAGAAACCTTGTCAGTTCTACATATGCAAATCAAATTTGTAGATGCAAAATTTAATGGTTTGGTCGATGAGGTCAAGCAAATGAAGGACCTCTTACTTCAGTTAGTGTGCTAACAGGGCACTTATCAGCCTTCTGGTCCTCCATCATCTCAACAAGAAGAACAACAACACCATGAAGCCCCTGCTTAAAAGTGTGATCAAGTAGAACAAGAGCCTGAGTAGCAGGAAGAACTTCAGCACCAACAGCCAGTTCAGCAGTTATAGGAGCAGGAGCCTGAGCAGCAAAAGGAACAAGGGCAAGAATATCAAGATGCTTCTCTCCAACTAGCTATTATAGAAGTTCAGCAATCGGTTGAGCAATCAATGCTAGAGGAGCCTCCAACAACAGTAGAGGATCTTGAGCAGCAGCAGCAGCAGGAATCCCAACAGGAGTCTAGGCTTAAGAGACCCTTAGAGTCTTTAGGGGATGCTTCCAAGTCAATAGTCAAGACCTTCAAGAGGAAGGTTAGGAGAAGACTTCGAAAAAATGGTAAACCTGTATCCACCTCTTCTCCTCCTCATCCTATGCCACCTCCTCCTGATCAAATATCCACTGTTGTTCCTCCTCCTGAACCAGAACATCCCCCTGTATCCTCATCCATTCCTATTGCACCTATTGCTCCCACTCCTTCCATTCCTGAACAACCTCCACTCTCCACTTCATCTGATCCTCCTCCCTCTTCATCTATTCCAGAGGATCCGCCTATTGCTTTCGACAATGTAAATTTGAAAATTTATCCAATGAAATACAGAGTTCAGTAACCTCCAGTAAATATTCCTTCCCTCCACACTAGACCTCCCACTTTCTTTTCATGTCTTCTCACTGCCTCCCAATCAGTAGCGCGCAGATCCACCATTACTATCTCTGAAATCCTTCCTAGCATTCAACTTTCCTCTAGTGGCAGGCGGATGTTGAGAGATAATCCTGCCCAGCTACTACCTCCCTTCTGGTATGCCTTCATTCACCACTCTGAACATCATATGAACTTGTTCAAGGAATTTTTATCCATTAAGGTATTCCTTGAAGTTAATGAAATGCCAGGTTTCATATTTGAAGACTGGCTTCCTACTCTTATTCATTCTACTCAACTAGTGTTGGCTGACCTCCAGCTTATCTCCAAAAATGCCACAGCCTCACTTCTAAAACATTTCTTGATCTCTATCCTGAAGAAGCCACCAAGTACCAGGAAACTATATCTGGGAACCAATTTTTGGATGTTCCTCTCCACCTGAATCTAAGGTTCTTTGACTTGTTTGGAACTCCCATTAGAAATCTTCAGGACAAGTTCACAAGGATAAGAAACTTCAATTTTGCAATATTTCAGTTCGGACTGCCTGATGTTTCTAGAGGCCAATGGGAAATGCTCATCAAAGGTCAAAGGCAAATCACTCCCTCCATGACAGTTGGTCTACCATCTAGCTTGTATCCTTCCCTGGTTGGTGCCATTTCTGCTAGAAAAGAATTTGCTCAAGCAATCTTCAATAGGCACATCTGGCTAGCTACCAGATTCAGAATTAAGTACAAGCTTCAATTGTCTCTTCAAAGATTTACCATTATGCAAGCCCCAAAGAATTCTCAGCACATGGTAGATTTCCAACTGAATCTGAAAGGTTAACAGAAGATCAGTGGGCAGCTAAAGCTTTCTGTCTATCAATACCTGAGCAAAGGTTATGATGACGTTTAAAAGACAATTGCTCAAAAGTGGAAGCAAGGTACCTGATCTACTATCAAGCTAAGGAATCAGCTTACTCCTAAGGCTTGCATTGGAATATTACAGTGCATGAGTTCCTCCATCTTGCAGCCTCTAGGAAATTTGTTCCCCTCAAATTCTCCTTGCGCCGGACCCATTATTGCACCAAGCTTCACTGGTTCCATAAGCGCCACCTCAAGTCCTATAGGAAATTGCCCTCCATTGGTCCCTCTTATAACATTGATAGTATTCTATTTGAGAACTTCTTCCCTAACAATGAGAAAAAGCTTTGGGTTCTTATCCAACCTTACCTAGACCAGGTCCCCCGGTCTTTGTATTTACCTAGTTCCCTATCAAAATCTTAAAACCTATGTTTATGTATTCTGTAACTAAGCTTTTCCTTCATTTCTGAATACAATAGCCTTTCCTTTCCCAATTTGTCTGCTCTGATGTATGCTGTAATTCTTTTTTTTGTGTGTATTTTTGTTAATGTCACAAAGGGGGAGAAAGTAGTAAGAAAGTAAGAACAAAATCTCTCCAAGAAAAAATATATTCTCCAGGAAAATATATATCCTTTATCTCAAATTTGTTCACTATCTATTAAATTTTTTAAAGTTTTTGTCATTAACAAAAAGGGGGAGAATTGTTGAGCAACTACCCTAAGAAAATCTAAGAATTTAGTTTACCATAATATCATCGTTTTGCTATGAAAAAATCTTTAAAAGACTTTATATAAATTAAATATCTATTTTACTTATCACAAAAAATTATCTTGGACAAACTCTATCTCGAAAATTTTCTAAGTCCACAAGCTCCCTCTCTGTCATATTGAATCAGACTTGTGACTCTGACTATCATCTCCTACTCCCTTAGAATCGAAGTCTAAACAACCCAAAAATTTTTCTAAGTCCACACTACTATATACAATTCGACTGTCAACTTCGACTCATACAGTCAAATGCTTCTTCTGAAGTCGAATTATACTTTCTTCTGAAGTCGAATTATACTTTCTTCTGAAGTTGAATTATACTTTCTTCTGAAGTCAAATTATACTTTATTCTGAAGTCGGATTATACTTTCTTCTGAAGTCGAATTATGCTTTCTTCTGAAGTCGAATTATACTTTCTTTTGAAGTCGAATTATACTTTCTTTTGAAGTCGAATTATACTTTCTTCTGAAGTCGAATCTATCCTTGACTCCAACTCATGAAGTCAAATACAGTCTCTTCTAGAGCCGAATTACTAACTCTTATATCCAACTCACTTGACAATTCTGTACTTATGGTTTTCTGAAATCTCCAGTCTAACAACTCTCATAATATTGTTTGCTTATCATGCTTGATATAACTTTGTGTTGATTGAATGAATATTTTAATATTACCATCTGAGTGTCATTATTTTATTATTTTTCTATCATGTTCAGATAAACTATACTTACAATATTCATCTAAACTTGTTCAGATTATTTCTGCAACTTTTGTTTAAACTGAACCTTTTGCCTCATGTCTTTGCTCCGGGTTTTCTTGAATACAAAAGATATGTCACATTTATTGCGTTTCAGGTGCATGGGTATCTGACAGAGGTTCACCTACCACTGTCAGACCCATACCTTCCTTTTTAGCATAACTGTCTGTCTCTTGTTTTGTGGTCTGAAAGCATGCCTATACGAGGTTTCCATGCTTTTCTTCTCTGACTCACCTACCTCAAAAGCATGGAGGTGCTCTCTTTCTTTTTGTTTTGTCCTTGCTGCAGACATTTATTGAAGCATGTTTTTAGCAAGGAGCTTTCACAGTCCACTTAATGAGAAGCTGACCTTCTAGCTGTGAAGCTACAACTCTCATCTGAAGACATTGGAAAGAAGCAAAGAAGCAGAAGGACCCATGGATAACAAACTTAGCAAAATCCAAAGGATTCTTGATCTCTTCTCAAACGGCCAGATTTCGAACGACCATTTTCAAACGGTTACATTCTTCTGAAGACTATAAAAGAAGCCAAAGTTTGAAAGGAGAAGACACATACAGAGATATCAAGATAGAGATATCAAGAAAGAGATATCAATCGAGAGAACACACAGAGAATTGCAACTCCAGTGAGCTCAACACTTATAATTTTTTTCAAGCCTAAATCTCTCAAGCCTTCTTCCAAGACACAAGTTGGAGAGCTCCCCTTTCAGAAAAATTCTCTCAGCTCTCTTTGGTTCCACAGAAGTCTTGTGTCCGGGTGGCATCTATAATTGTATACATTTCTGAAGTCCACCCTGCTCATTCTGAAAGGATTTGAGTTACAACTCCAATCTGTTAGCCTTTCTGAATTGTGTGTGTCTTTGCTCATTCTTGAAGCAACACACAAGAGTCCTTTTATTTTCCTCTTCTGTGTAATTTCTGCAGGAGGTGTGTTCCTACTTTGCCCTCTTGTGAAGGGAAGGCCTTGTGTAAGGCAGTTCTTTTGTACCCCTGTTTAGGGAAGACTTGCTTGGGAGCAAGTGGGTTTGTATTACCTCTCATGGGTGAGAGAAGGCCAAGTTATTGGCAGTTAGTGGAAATCTCAAGTGGTTGGCTTGAGGACTGGATGTAGGACTTCCATTTGGGAAGGGCCGAACCAGGATAAATCTCTTTGTCCATTTGTGTGATTGTTTCCACCTAGTTTACACTTGAATCACACACCACACTAAGTACTAACAAATTTATTTAGTGCTGTGACATTTCAGAGAAAATTTTTAAAACCCAAGAAGCCCTATTCACCCCCCTCTAGGACTTCTCTTGTGCCATTTCGATCCAACAAATGACAATCGATCTTGCTATAACTTAGCATATATGAAAATTAATTAAAAACCTAATAAGTAAATGATTGTGACGGTCCTCGTCATTCAAACCCGTTAACCAAATAACGAGCCTGATCTAACTATGTCTCCCACGAATTGACCGAAGCCTCGCAAGGGATATCAACACACACACGTCCTTGGAAATATAAAAGAACATGTTGAACATACTTGAGATTCCATATCTTACACATATTCACATGAAATGTACATATCCAGTTCTGAAATAAAGTCAAAGTACGGAGTACAACTACTTGGGACAAACACCCAAGGCATAACAAAAGAAAATTACTCTGCTGGAGGTGTAGGCCCGACTCTGCTACGATGTGGTCCAGAACTAGAAGAGGGAAGAGAACCCTCTTGCTCTCCTTCACCTGGAAGAAGAAGGGGTGAGCCTTACAAGTCACTGGCTCAGTAGGGAAACTCCATCAAAAGCCGATATAACAATAAACTTACCAAAAGCAAGAGTAAAGCATGTATTCAAATAACAAGTAACACTATCTAGACATGGTACTACAACTGTAAATAAATAAACCATTCTAGAATATGTGCATGGTATAATTTTTAATAAATAAACGACATTTCACGTTCAAGTGTACAAGCTAGGGAAGGGCACGCCACACACGAGTCACGAAAACTGGTTCGCGACACCAACCACTGACTCGGACAAACCACACAAGACTACCTCTCAGTCTCGCAGCCACGGACGAAAGGTCTAGCTGCCGCTCCACCTCAACAAGCTCAAGAAACTGTGGAGACCAACCAACACCATTCCTGTAGACCACACGGCTGCAAGCCCATGCTTGGCACCTTTAGGGACTCTGGCCAAAGCTCCCTAAAGTGAGACACTGGAAAATCGGACTAGCTTCCACGGATGCAGGGGAGCCAGCCAACTGGACCCCACATTCCGGACCCCACAACTGGGGCATGGAAGCCCTCCAGCTCAGCGGATGGCCCCCAAACTGCTAAATCCTTTGCCTAGGCTCTGATGCGGTCACTGTGCCCACCGGCTCTCCCTCTTGCCATTCACCCCCCAGCTTCCACGGATGCAGGGGAGCCAGCAGTGTTCTTTTCCTCGGAGGAGATGAAAGCTTCGTGCAAACCATTGGAGCTGGCGGTGGTAGCGAGAACGCCCCAAGGTAGGCCCCCATTCCAGGAGATCAGATCTCACCTACAGCAGCGATTCAAGTTCCATGATGACTTCATTCTAAGCGCTCTGGACAACCGCCATCTGTTCATCAAATTTCTGAACAAGGAAGACTTTCTCCAGGTTCTTCTCAAAGACTCCATGTATGTGCAAGGCAGAATTTTCAGGTTTTTCAGGTGGTCAATCGATTTCTCTCCCGAGGCCGATTCACCTGTGATTCCCGTTTGGTTGGAGCTACCGAAACTGCCTGTAAATTTCTACAATATAGCTATGATTCGCTCCATAGCTGGGAGCATTGGCCCAGTTCTGAAAATTGGCAGGAACACTCTTGCCACGACTCGCACGTTCTCTACTCGAGTGAATGTCCAAATGAATGTATCTCACAAGATGCCCGACCGAATTTGGATTGGCATGGGGTTGAAGGGCTACTGGCAGCCTATTGTGTATCCTGAACCCCCACTCTACTGTTCATCATGCAAACGACTGGGGCATCTCCCATCAAATGCAACAAGACATCTTCCAAGTTGGCCCAGCAATCAAATGGTCCAGATCTGCACCAGTCTGTGAATGCCCCTGTACATAAACCTGGCATAAATTCTGAAGGCATGGCTCCGGGGCAGGCTGGAAAACAAGCATGGTGACCTGTTCTCAATAGAGTGCAGTCCTCTGAAGTAGCTGTGCGCCCTCCCATTGATGCAAAGGATGCTAATCCTCTCTGTGAGCAGACTGGTCCCTTGTCAAGTGCTAATGAAATCGAACCACTGCTCCATGCCACTTTCATTCAGCAGTCTGTTAATAGCTCGGGGGATGAGATTATTGTGTGTCATGGGACCCAGAAAAACCCAGATGCTATCCAAGACAGTTGACCAAAGTGATGCCCACCCAGTGTTTGATGAAAGTCCACTTCAAAAATCTGAACCAGCGCTTGTGAATGTTGTGCCCCTTGCTGCTCATACTTTTTCCACAGAACTAACGCCAGGGCAAATCCACCTGGCTGCTACTTCTGATGGCGATCGTGTCACCCAAACAGTAAGTGTCATACCTACACTAGATTCTACCATGCCAGCTAGAGAGGAAAACACCAAGGCCTCACCCTCTGTGTGAGTTAAATGCGGATGCACCTGCCTAGAGGCCAAGCTCCTCTACCCGCCAAACTGAACATGATGCTGTCCTCCATGAGGACCCGGGTCAGTCTATCATTGCTGCTAGATACACCATCTACCCCTGAAGTCAAATGTACCATTGCCACCCCATCCGGGGTGACAGCCTCGTCGTCTCCTCGGATGTCCTTCGCTGAAGCACTACGCAAAAAAACCAAACAAGATGAGATCCGTATGATAACAACAAAACCTCCGCCACCATGTTTCTCATCTGCAACACCCATTCTGCCACCTTGCCCCCAATATGCAGCGCATAATGCAGCACCTCCCCAAGTGAAGGGAGAATCCGGTGGCCACATGATATGCCTCCCTGTACAATACAACGTTCGTAGCATCCCAGGCATTGAGCCGGAGGAAGTGGATCTGCTAACCTTACATCGGAACTGGGTTGGCCATACACGGAGCACTTCACCTCAACACAAGGACTCTGAAGAGGAACCTGAGGACTGATCTTTATGTCTATGTACTTTCCTTTTGTTTCTTGGGCTGATGTCTTGTACTCTTGTACCCCTATTGTCCTATGCTCTAGACCCCTCTGCGTAAGAAGTCTTTAGCTGCTGCACCATTGCATATGTACTCCTTTCCTTTATGTTTTAAGTTATATAAAAATCTGATCACTCGATCATGACAAAGGAGGTTCACTCCTTGTCATATCAATTTAAAAAAAAGAAAACCAGACTAGCTGGGGACCAGTACGTTTACTGGTGTCTGTCCTCCAACCACGAACGCGCTACAAGCGACCGCACACCCACAAACACGAGTCGCTGCCCATTTCCATCTTTCCCTCCGCCAGACATACAACTTAAACACATGAGGGAGGGTGTCCAAGAAGACGACAAAACCTTGACGGTACACACTGTACTGGGACAAACCTTGAGCACCACGTGCTTGGCTCACAATGAACCTATGATTTCCGACTCGAGAGGTAACCATGGAAGGCGTTAAACAACCCAACTTGCTATGCACACACATCCATACAAACTCGACATTTCCAATCATGATATGTACCAATACACTATTTACATGATTAAAATAACTTAAACAATACCGCACAAGCAATGTGCAACTGGAAAGAGACAGACTGACCATAGAACCCAACAGCTCGGGTGGCCACATCTGAAAATGCAACGAACACAGTAGCCGCACTTAAGACTCATAATCGCGATGGACCAACCTGTCACCTTTAAAAGCTGAATCACGACTGGACGAGTCCTCGCATTCAAAACGCAATGTCTAGGTCCGTCACCTTTCAAACCGAACAACCAAACCCTGTTTCTTCCTCTCCGGAAATCACACTAAGCACCCAATACATGATGTAAAAACTGTAGATAAGCATCCACGTAATAACTTAAGCATGCTTGCTACTGAATATAAGCAATTCTACATTCCAAATACTTCAAACCTAATCCACACAATCAAAACAGGAGAAAATCTCCCTACCAATATGAAGAACATGAAAACAACACTGCCTTGGCATTTCCTACGCTCCGAAGCACCTCCTCACGTCGAAAACACGCCGATAAACACCCCACGAACCCTGAATAGCCGGCCAATTCTCCACAGAGCTCCCCCTTTAGCTGAACAGTGCAACCTGCACTATTTAGCCAAGGCTCGGAGCCAAAACATAGCACAGGCTAAATTGCGACATATAGGGCCATCGCATTTAAAACGTGACATACCCTGCTGTCGTAATTAAGTCGCGACGCTCCTGCATGCGCCACGTGGCGCGTATGCAGCCGCGTACACAGAAAGCGGTGATAGAATCACGACATAGCAGGTGGTCGCGTTCATACAGAATCACGACGCCTATGTTGGTCGCGTTCTTAAAGGACGCGCCAGAGGTCTATTGGGCTCAGGTTTTCCAACCCCCCAGCCTCACACCTTGCTACACACACAACCAATGGCCACACATTGGCCCTCAAACCCGTTAAACTACGATCTGAAAGGTCAGGTTATTACATTACTATCACCTAAAAGAAATTTCGTCCTCAAAATTCAAAAAGAAAGCTCAACAAAAATCCATCACACATAAGACTATCACCTAAAAGAATTAAAAGCATACTCAAACAAGTATGGATACGTTATATACATCTCATCTGCCAATTCCCAAGTGTCTTCACCTCCCTGTCTGTTTTCCCATCTGATTTTTACCAGCTCAATATCTTTATTTCTCAGCCTTTGTGTTCTTCGTTCTATAATCAGCACTGGATATTCTAGCATAGACATATCTGGTTTCAAATCATCCCGAGTATAACTAACAATCTATGAAGGGTCCTGAATGTATCTTCTTAGCATGGAAACATGAAACACATCATGAGCATCTGTAAATTCTGCTGGAAGCTCCAATCTATATGTTGTTTCACCAATTCTTTCTAGAATCTGGAATGGACCTACATATCTTGGACTCAGTTTGCCTTTCTGCTGAACCTCAAAACACCTTTTGTGGGGGAAACTCTCAAGAACACATAATCACCAACATCAAATTGTAGTGGCCTGGGTCTTGTGTTTGCATAACTCTTTTGTCTACTTTGGGTTATTTGATAAACTTGACCATCTCTGCACATTGCTGCACTAATTCCGGTCCCATAACTTGCCTCTCCCCTACTTCATGCCAATTTAAGGGTGTTCTACAAGGTCTTCTGTATAAAGCTTCATACGGTGCCATTTCGATACTTGTGTGGTAACTATTATTGTAAGTAAATTCTACCATGCCTAAATGCTGCCCCCAACTGCCTCCCTAAACTAAACAGCAAGCTCGTAGCATATCTTTAATGGTCTGAATGGTTCTTTCTGTTTGTCCGTCTGTCTGGGGATGGTATGCTGATGTAAGGCCCTCAAATTTTGTCCTTTTATTTTGTTGTGTGTGTGTGGATTCGTGCTTGTGTGTAAATATTATGTATGCATATGTATATATCTATGTACATATTAGCTAGGTGTACTTATGTATGCATGTGTAAGTTTAGATGTAATTATTGTTTGTTTGCATGGTGTAGTAGTGTGTACACTATACTATATATATTGCATGTATATATATAGCGTATATACGGTTTTCTGCATGGTTTAATGCTTTGGCCGAAGAGCAAATTGGCGTCAACATGGATGGACGTCCATGTTGAGTAAACGTCCATGTCGATGGACGCCAACTATGAGGTAAACGGCCATGGATGTGGATGTCTACTTCTCTGATTTTCTATGCGCAGCAGACCCCGAAATTCTGGGTTGGGCTTGCTCACTGATTGGGGAGATGTCTCCCAACGGCTCTCAACTTCCATTAGACCCTGCCCACTCATGCCCCAAGCCTAGACTTATATAGAAACACCCTTTAGAAACTGGAAGAGACCCCTTTGTCTCTTGGCAAAGAAAACCCTAGAAACCCTAAGTCCCTGTGCGAAACCAGAACTTTGATCCTTGAGATCTGAAGATTGGTGGCTTCTTCCGGCGATCTACTTCGACAAGGAGGAACCCTTGACATCAGGCTACACATCCTCGGCTCTGGTGTGCTGCGAGGATCATCACAGAAGCCGGAGTGGAGGCTTCTTGGCTTTGGCCGAGGAGGGCTTCTCCGACCTTGTAATCCATTTGTAAATTTATTCAAAGGCAAGTAACCCATCCCCGTGATGCATGTATATGTCTAGTAAGTCTTAGATATTTTATGGGATATTACTCGTGTCCTAGATCCCCCACATTCACCCTTTATTTGGAGCTCGGTCCATGTTTTGCACAGACAGGAACATAACGGCAAGATCGCTTGCCGTTAAGCTCTTCAGTTGGCAGCAGACGATGTTGCCGTTAACCCCTTTGAACGGCTAGCCTTTGCCATTTAGTTCTTCAGGACAGAACAGTGAGCTGTTCTTCCTTATATATGATTAATTTTCGAAGTTTTTTGCATGAGGATATATTGTAAACATTATATGCTATGTATTATGAATGGTGGAAGCGTTGTGAGATTTTGTGAATTTCTGTAAATAGTGTGAATGGTTACATTTATGAAAAATGCATGTTAGATGAGACCTTAGTTGTGTTAGTCTACTGTTCACATGATTCGTGAGGAATTTGAATGCCATAAATTTTCTAGACCATGTGTATGTATGTCAGTCCATGCTCTGCAAAATTGGAAATTTTCCCATGATCATGTGATTTATTACAATTTCGGTAATGAAATGAGAAAGCATGTGTAGGGTCATGTAAAAATCACAGTAAATAGTATGTTGTGAGATAAATTCGAAGAAAATTCGGTGAAAATGTGCATGTTTGGTACAGGTCTGAGAACTGCCAAATCTGACACTTATGTTGTGCTTCCATGATAACTGAATTATTAATGGCATGTGAATGAGTTTTTCATTTTATGTAAATTTTGTGTAATTCCGAAAGATGTGAAAATTTGCATGAGTGGTCTAAACCCTACAAACAGTGTGTGGTTAAATTTTCATGAGATTCGGGTAACAGTAGGTTATATTGTGAAATTTCCATATGAAAATGAGCTATTAATGCATGCTATCATGTTTATGGTTTGATTATGTGTTTTCAACCTGATTAGTGTAAATTACTGAGTGTTTAAACTCTGTCAAACAGTAGCACCATGAATTAGGGAAAAAAACTGAACCATGTGCTTAATAGCGACAACGTAAGTAATGCGTAAATTGGGTGAAATGTGTGTGTGTTAAAAATCGAAATGTGTAAATTGTGCCGTGTGTGACACTGCTTCCATAGAGGGCTATGGAACCGTACCGTGGAAAAGTCCCCACGGGAAGGTTCAACGTGTTAAAATCCTATGGGCATTAGGATGAAATCCTGGAGGTGGACAAGTACCACTGGTTAGGGTGGAGAGTTCTTCTCCCGATCTGTGCAGTACCAAGAGCTGTCACTGTGTTGCCTAGGTGGCGTCTATGTGTTATGTGATGTGAATGTGTCCTTCTAGTGGTGGTTTGGACTATGTTTCACGGCATTTAAATGTGAAAATGTGAATATGTATATGTGTAAATTGTGTAGTGTGAACATGTGAATGTGAACAATGCGAACGTGTAAATGTGTAAAAATGTGAAACCAATGTGTCAAAAATGCGAACTTGTGATTTATGTTATGAAAATGTTAGATTCATGTCAAAACAACAACCTTAATGTGTTTATAATGGTGTTTTATATGTGCAAAAGTGTGTAGAATCCATGTTAGGGGTATTTCCTTCTTATGTGTGAAAATCCCATGCTAAATTTGCTATCATGTTGTAGTAAAATGTAAGTGTAGTTCTCATGTGAATGAATGGGTAGAAAGCATGCGGTAGGTATTTCATTTTGGATTGACATAAACCATGTATCATGCATAGTGAAATTAGTAGATATATCATGATAGGTAGTTTTCTATTATTGTACAACCATGCTACATGTTTTGATTAATAAAATTGAATGAATGGCCTACTTGTGATGTATGCATGTATGATGTGTATGGAGTTTACTTGCTGAGTCTTTTAGACTCACTCTTGCTTCGGCGTACAGGTTTAGCAGGTGACCCTACTTCCTTGCAGGAGACCGTTGAGAGCGACTCCGAGCGAGGAGAGTAGAGTGTTGTGGAGTCACCATCATTGTATCTTACTTTCATAGTATGTAATTGAGACTTATGTAATTGAAACTTACGTAATTGTGGACGAATAATGTAATTTGAATTTGTATTTCATTATGTGGACTTAGTTCCTTAAATTGCTATATGGATCATGTATGTTTAATGTGGATGATGAAATGAAAAGACAGTGGTTCTTTTACTTCCGCTACTCTGTATTCATATTTGTGTACATCTCAATCATATGTGTTAGTGCTTGGGTAAATGTCCCACTGTGACGAGACTCACTATACCGACGTGGATTGGTATAATTGTACCGGTATAAGGAGGGTCATCGCAAAGATTGGTATCAGAGCCCAACCAGTTGAGATCGTACATAAATATACATAAGTCATCATCTCTATTACATGCTAAGTCTTTATAGAGTTGTCCATATTTGTGGAATTGATTAATAATGAATGAAAGATAGACAAGAAAGGGGTTAGGGACTAAACAACGTAGTTTCTAATAGTGATTAAATTAATTGCAGCTTATGGCTTCACGCGGTAGATGTGATGGTGTACCTACTCGTGATGGCGAGCAGAGGAGAGATGAGCCTAGGCGTGAGGAGCAGACTGACCAGCAGGCCCCGGCACGTCAGGGTCCTGTACTTCCCCCACCGCCGCCAGTGGATTATGGAGTGTTCATGGAGGGTCTAGTGCAGGCCATGCAGACGTAGGCCCACACCCAGGCTGTACTCCAGGCTCAGATGGAGGCTCAGGCCCAGGTTCCAGTTACCCAGGCTCAGGACCATGGTGGACCCTCCATCATGGAAAGATTCAAGAGGATGTTGCCACCCTCTTTTAAGGGGGAGAGCGACCCATTACAAGCTGAGAGCTGGATGAGGGAGATCGAGAAGATCTTCCGGGCTGTTAGGTGTGCGGACGAGGACAAGGTTACTTTAGCCACCTATATGCTACAGGTATGTGTTAGTTTTATATGCTTGCTTATTCTATTAAATTAGAGCTGTTAGTTGGTGCTTATGAAGGTTGTGTTACAGGAGAGAGCTGATGTGTGGTGGGCTTCCTTACTGCGTACCTGATTCGAGGACGGTGCTATTAACGTTGCTTGGGACGAGTTCGTGAGGCTCTTTCGGGCCAAGTTTGTCCCCGAGCATATCCAGGACAGGATGGAGCATGAGTTCCTTTCCTTGACTCAGGGCTCCAAGACTGTACTCGAGTACGAGGCCAGGTTTGCTGAGTTATCTAAGTATACACCTCACATAGTAGCTGATGAGCGTAGGAAGGCAAAGAAGTTTGTGATGGGCCTTAAGCCATCACTGAGAACGAGGCTAGTGGCATTCGATCATCGCACTTTGGATGAGGCCCTTAGCGCTGCTTGTAGGCAGGAGGGTGAAATGGAGCAGTACCTCGAGGAGAAGAAAGCTTTTTAGAAGAGACCTGCGGCCCCTTTCCAGCGACAGGATAAGAAGAAGGCAGCGTACCAGACACCGCAACGTCTAGTGGCAGCCAGCAGTACTCAGGTACCTTCTCAACGTTCCCCTGATGTGAAGATGGAGTGTCCCTAATGCGGGAAGACACACGGTGGTACGGAGTGTTGGATGGTAGCAGGAAAATGCTTGAAGTGCGGGAGCAGTGACCACAAGATCAAGGATTGTCCGAGACTTCAGTAGCGAGTCCAGCACGGAGCGCCAACCCCAGCAGCAGTAGCAGTAGCAGCGCTAGCTACAGGAAGACAGGAAGGCCTCGAGCCCCAGCTCGAGTGTTTGCCCTAGCACGAGAGGATGCCGAGCAGGCGGAGCATGTTACCGAAGGTACGGTTTTACTTCTAGGTGTGCACGCTCGGGTTTTGTTTGATACGGGTGCCACTCACTCGTTCATTTCTGAGCGGTTCGCTAGGCAGTTAGCTCTATAGTCAGGCATAGAGTCTGAAGATTTAGAAGTCTCGTTGTTTGTACATACATCCGCGGGTACGGTATCGACTGGGAAGTGTATTCCATCGTTACCTGTGTGTATTGAGGATAGGGTTTTAGATGGGTGTTTCTTCTTGCTAAAGATGAAGGACTTTGATGCTATTGTTGGTCTGGATTGGCTAGAAGAGCACTATGCGTTAGTAGATTGTCGTCGGAAGAGGATTGTTTTCCGCATTCCTGGTGAGGACGAGTTCTCTCATCCCTTGCCAAGAAACTTGGCGGGAAAGTTGGTCATCTCTACCATGAAGGCGATGCGCATGGTAAACAAGGGTTGTGATGCTTTTCTTTCCAGCGTAGTGTTGGTTCCCGAGGCTGGTGAGTCACCTACTCTTGCAGAGGTCGAGGTAGTACATGATTTTCCAGACGTCTTTCCGGATGATTTGTCTGGATTGCCATCAGTTAGAGAGATAGAGTTCACCATAGAGTTGCTTCCGGGCACCTCTCCTATCTCGAAGGCTCCATATCAGATGGCACCTGGGGAGTTAGCCGAGTTAAGGAGGCAGTTGCAAGAATTGCTAGATAAGGGATTTATTCACCCTAGTGTTTCCCCTTGGGGCGCACCTATCTTATTCATAAAGAAGAAGGATGGATCACTTAGGTTATGCATCGATTATAGGAAGCTAAACCAAGTGACAGTGAAGAACAGGTATCCCTTACCTCGTATTGATGATTTGTTTGACTAGCTGCAAAATGCATCAGTCTTTTCTAAGATCGATTTGCGATCTGGTTATCATCAGTTGAGGATTAGGAGTGTGGATGTGTCCAAGACGGCATTTAGAACCCGTTATGGACATTATGAGTTTTTGGTCCTTCCTTTCGGATTGACCAACGCCCCTGCAGCGTTCATGGATCTCATGAACAGGGTTTTTAGGCCGTAGTTAGATAGCTTTGTTGTGATATTTATTGATGATGTGTTGGTCTACTCTCCGGACGAGGCCACACACCGTCAGCATTTGAGGGTAGTGTTAGAGGTTCTCCGTGAGCACAAGCTGTATGCAAAATTCAGCAAGTGCGATTTTTGGTTGCGTCACTTGCATGAGGTTCATTTTCTTGGGCATGTTATCTCTGGTGCTGGTGTAGCAGTTGATCCAGCAAAGGTCCAGGCAGTTATGGATTGGGAGACCCCTTCGGAGATTCGTAGTTTTCTGGGTTTAGCTGGTTACTATCGGCGATTCATTGAGGGATTTTCATCCATCGCCGCCCCATTGACTCAGCTTACCAGAAAGGGGGTGAAGTTTGTGTGGTCCGAGCCATGTGAGAGTAGCTTTCAATTATTGAAGGCTAAACTTACTTAGTGGTATTGGTATTACCTAGTGGTGCTGAAGGTTTTGCCATTTATACGGATGCATCTCGGATTGGCTTAGGCTGTGTGCTAATGCATCAAGGAAGGGTAGTGGCGTATGCTTCTTGTCACATCCTAGTAAAAAAAATAAATCTATTTACTGAAAACGACAAATATTAAGCACGAGAATTAACACAAAAGTTTATTTATACACAACTCTCTTAGCAGAAGCTTTTTACATGATACTCCTCACTACAGTCTAAATGAGGAGCAGATAAAAGTAAACTGTAACATTATTACATTCCAACTAACTATAAGAGAAATAAAAGATAACGACTTGCTGGACGACGGGTAGTCCACTCAGAACACATATCCCCCTTAGACTTCATTCCCATCTTGATCACCTAAGAAAGGTAGGAGGAATGAGCTAAATAGCCCAGTAGAATTCAATTCCTTTAAACAAAAGGACTCAAGTATATAATCACAAGACAAGAATATGAACATTGCTAATATTGAGTATTAAAATGGAGGGACAAACGTGCCCACTGGTTAATACATGTAGAATAATGGAAATGTAGAAACATAATCATGCATTCAAGATAACACATATGTTCTGGTTCAGATACCCATTCACACACACATGTATGATATGATGACCAATCAAGCATGAAATGATGTATGCCAACATCCACTTGTCCTTATCGTTCCCGCTCGGCCACTAACGAATTCGGGTGCTCCTCCCAGGACTGAACCAACCCTATTTGCCCAGGCATAATTTCTCATTGAGTCTAAAGACCCACAACTTTGTCATCATAACACACTCACTCTTGTAATGGTTCAGTTGGGGTACACAGGTATTCAAGATTTTACATGAAATAATGGTTTAAAGATTAATACCAATGATTCCAAAAGGTTGTAGCCATGAAGGAACAAGCAAATTTGGGATATTTAGGAATAATCCATGGCTAAAAGAATGATCCCTCACATTGGTACATGTTGTACTGAAGACAAGTTGACACTACTGGATAGACAAGCTACTGCTATGTCAACACAAGTCACTGTGGTGTCAACACAGTTCACTGTGGTGTTGACACAGTCCAGGGGTGGTGTCGACACTAGTGTTGTTTTCCAGCAAACAGTCAGAACAAAGGAAGCTGTGGTGTCGACACAGTCCAGGGGTGGTGTCGACACTAGTTCTAGTTTCCAGCAAACAGTCAGAACAGTCCAGGAGTGGTGTTGACACAGACCAGGGGTGGTGTCGACACTAGTTCTGGTTTCCAGTAAACAGTCAGAACAGTCCAGGAGTAGTGTCGACATAGTCCATGGGTGGTGTCGACACTAGTGCTATTTCCAGCAACCAGTCAGAACAAAGGAAGAAGAGAAAGAATAAGATTTCTACAACATGGATGGTATGAAATACTTATGAAATAAGGATTAAACTATATACAATCCTTCTAAGAGATTTTTTCCTTGCATCTAACAAGAATTTCTTCACAAGTATATTTTACCCAAACATGAGCATTAGTTAAAGTATGAACACAATGGAAAGAAGAGCAAACCTATTGATCTTTTTAGAACACAAATCAAGATGTGGATATAGTATACACTCATACTTGGAGATTCTAATAAAGAAGGAAAGAGAATAGAGAAAATCCTACAATATGGACACTCAATTCCAGGAGAACTTAAGAACTCAAATCTGAAATTGGAAGATATACACCTTTAAACAGGGAACAAACTCACTGCATTAAAGATGTTTGTGACTTCAAAATAAGACTCCATAACTAAGGATGGAAGAAGAAGAAAATAGGAGATGGATCCTACCCAATTTCAAGAGCATTTAAGGAGTCAAATCCAAAGTATGAGAGAATAAACACTTAAATAAGGAGCACACTATTCTAATGATCTTTATGGCTCCAAAACAAGATTCTATAGCAGGTATAATGCAAAGGATGGAAGAAGAAGGAATAGAACAAGACTCTTCTTCTTCCCAACATAAAATTTACAACAACCGGAGGAGGAACCGGTGAACTTAAACACTTAAACACTTAGCAGAAGCCTCTTTAGCATGTATAAAAGACAAGAGTGAGAAAGGAGGGAATGAATCCTACCTAGCTTGAAGGATGAGCTTTTGCTGTAGTGGTCTCCCACTGGAGGAAGAATGATGATATCCGGGAACAACACAGCAGCTTCTCTCAGCTACGGCTTGTAGCACTTTCACCTGGAACAGGAGAAGCGGCAGCTCTCTTACAGCAACAATTTCTCCACAGCAACCAGAGCTAAGGCAGCACTCACAAATGATGCTAGAAAGTTCAACGGCAGTGAAGGAGAAGAAAAGCTCCCACGAAGGTGAGGGGAGGCTTTTATAAACCCTTCCTTCCCTTGCATGCCGGACACGCGGCCATGTAGGTGTCCACAGTAAAACCTCTTGGGTTTTACTGGGGACACGTTTTACATGCACCCATCATAGCCTAACACCTCAAATAACCATGTGTTATCCTCACATTTAGTGTGCTGGCTTTACCAGGGCCTTACACGCAGGCACCCAAGAAATTCCAGAAAATGCTTTACCGTAATTGATCCTTAAATCAGCAGGTCATTTGATCCTTATGTAAACCAATCCAAACAGTGTCTATTTGTATTGAAATTTCAACCATAAGCTAATGTGATAGTTTTACAAATTATGATGATTTTAGTTTAATTTTTAGATTTTATTTTACACTGGGTGAAAAATCACCCGAAAAATAGTCGCGTCGGCTTATCCTTGAAGTCCTTACGCCGAAAAATTCAGATATTTATATTTCTGAGATCTCCACATTTTTATTGAAATTATGGTGTTCTCGGATTTTTGTTTCGTTGTCGTTTTCCGGTGTCTCCTTGTGGGAGCACGCACCTCTGAGTACGACACTGGGGTAACGTATGTTACCATTAATTAAACTCACATTCCAATTATTTTAATTTAATGACCATACTAATGTATAATAACCACATTAATTATATTTTCCTAACAAGTAAAATTTTCGGGGCATTACAACTCTCCCCCACTAAAAGAAATTTGGTCCTCCAAATTTAATAACACCCAAGTATGGATACTAACCTGTGAACAATTCCAGATATTTGATCTTGATGGCATCTTCTAGTTCCCACGTTGCCTCTTTTTGTCCTCGCTTATTCCACTGAATCTTTAGTAAGAGAACTTTCTTGTTCCGAAGTTGCTTGATTTTTCGATCAAGGATCTGTACTGGTCTTTCTTCGTACGCCAAATTTTCTTGTACCACCAAACCTTGGTATTCAATAATGTGTTCTGGGTCATATACGTACTTTCTCAACATTGACACATGAAAAATATCATGTACATTAGATAGTTGTGGTGGTAGTGCTAGTTGATACGTCATTTCTCCAATTCTTTTCAATATTTCAAATGGTCCAATGTACCTTGGACTCAATTTTCCCTTGATTCCAAATCTTCTAATTCCGCGTCGAGGAGATACTTTAAGGAATACATGTTCTCCTTGTTGAAATTCCAATTCCCTTCTTCGACGACCAGCATAGCTTTTCTGTCGGTCTTGGGCAGCTTTCATTCTGTCTTGTACTAATTTGATAATTTCTGTAGTTTCTTGGATCATTTCGGGCCCAAGAATATGTGATTCTTTTAGTTCTACCCAACACAGTGGTGATCTACATTGACGACCGTATAAGGCTTCAAATGGTGTCATTTGAATGGTAGACTGATAACTATTATTATAGGCAAATTCCGTGATTGCTAAATGAGTGTTCCAGTCATTTCCAAATTCCAATATACAAGCACGACACATATCTTCAATAACTTGGTTTACCCGTTCTGTTTGTCCGTCAGTATGAGGATGAAATGCTGTGCTAAACTTTAATTTAGTCCCCAATGCATCTTGTAGTTCTTTCCATAAATGTGAGATGAATCTTGCATCCTATCAGAGACTATGTCTTTCGGAATTCCGTGTAATCAGACAATTTCTTTCATATATAATGCTGCCAGAACACTAACAGACCACCTTGTCTTGATTGCTAAGAAATGAGCTGACTTAGTAAGTCGGTCAATGATTACCCATATGGCATCGAATCCACTTCGTGTCCTAGGTAATCCCACAATAAAATCCATATCGATACTGTCCCATTTCCACTCTGGCACTTCGAATGGTTTTAACTTTTCTTCTGGTTTCTGATGCTCCGCTTTAACTTTCTAACATGTAAGGCATCTTGCTATGAAGTCCACAATGTCTTTCTTCATATTACACCACTAGAAATGCTTCTTTAAATCTTGATACATCTTGATAGCTCCAGGATGAATGGAGTAACGTGACCGATGAGCCTCTTCTAAAATTTGCTTCTTGATTTTAGAATTATCTGATACACATATCCTGTCTCGGAATCGAAGATTCCCATGAATATCCTCATTAAAGTCGGGTTTGACCGTTAACTTTTCTCGGATCTCTGTCAATATAGGATCATTATCCTGTTGTTCTCTAATTTATTTTATCAAATCTGATTGAACTGTCAAGTTATCAATTATAAATTTTCCTTCTTGTGATTCAACCTGCAAGCTTAATGTGGAAAATTCCTCTAACAATTTCCATTCCTTTACTTGTAATTGAAACACCTTTGCTATAGGATTTCTACTAAGTGCATCTGCCACAATATTTCCTTTCCCTGGATGGTATTAAATTTTGAAATCATAATCTTTAATATACTCCATCCACCTTCTTTGTCTCATATTCAATTCTTTCTGTGAAAATAAATACTTAAGACTCTTATGATCAGAGTACACTATAAATTGATTGTCATATAGATAGTGCCTCCATAGCTTGAGTGCAAAAATTACTGCGGCTAATTCCAAATCATGTACTAGATAATTTTTCTCATGGGTCTTCAATTGTCTTGACGCATAGGCAATGACTCTTCTATCTTGCATCAATACACATCCTAGTCCAATAATTGAAGCTTCGGTATAAACCTCAAATAATTTACCCTCTACCGGCAAAGCTAGAATTGGTGCCGATGATAGACATTCCTTTAATAACTGAAATGCTTGCTCGCAACTCTCACTCCATATAAATGCAGTTCCTTTTCTAGTCAATTGTGTGAGAGGCGAGGCAATTCTAGAGAAATTCTGGACAAATCACCGGTAATAACTAGCCATACCCAGAAAACTTCTAACCTCAGTGAGGTTCTTTGGTTGCTCCCATTTTTGTATGATCTCAATTTTCGAAGAGTCCACAGACAATCCTTCTTTTGAAATAATGTGTCCCAAAAATATCACTTGCTTCATCCAAAATTCACATTTACTAAACTTTGCATATAGCTTGTGATCTCGTAATAGTTGCAAAGTAATCCGTAAGTGTGTCTCATGTTCTTCTATGTTCTTGGAGTAAATCAGTATATCATCAATAAACACAACCACAAATTGATCCAAATAAGTTCGAAACACGTCATTCATCAGTCGCATAAATGCAGCAGGTGCATTAGTTAATCCAAAGGGCATCACTATAAATTCGTAGTGCCCGTATCTTGTTCGGAAAGCTATTTTGTGGATATCTTGCTCTTGAATCTTGAGTTGATGATAACCAGATCTTAAATCAATTTTGGAGAAACACTGAGCTCCAGACAATTGATCAAATAGGTCATCAATTCTTGGAAGTGGGTATTTGTTCTTTATAGTCAATTGGTTTAACTGTCGATAATCTATACATAATCGCATAGACCCATATGTTTTCTTTACAATAATACTGGAGCACCCCAGGGTGAGGTACTAGGTCTAATAAATCCTTTTTCTATCAATTCTAGCAATTGTCTTTTCAGCTCTTTCAACTCTTCTATTGACATCCTGTATGGTGTTCTTGAGATTGGTGTAGCTCCCGGTACCAATTCAATCGAACAATTTACCTCTCTATTAGGTGGTATACCAGGTAACTCTTTAGGAAAAGCATCAAGAAATTCTCTTACCTCTGTAATATCTCCCAATCCGGTGATATCTTGATTTAATATCGTTACAGAAGCCAAGTACCCTTGACAACCTTTCCGTACTAGCTTACAAGCCTTAACTGCTGAAATTATTGGTATTCTTCTGGTGTGGGGTTTATCAAACGTTATAGAACAAATTTCCTTTCCTGGGAAAGTAATCTGCCTTAATTGGCAATCTAAATTAGCATGATACACTTAGCTAACCAATCCATCCCAAGGATAACATCATAATCCCACATTTCCAAACATATCAAATCACCAGATAAGTTATGTCCATTAATTAGGATCTGAATAACAGGGTAATACTCCTTAAGCTTTTTACCCTCACTCAAAGGAGTTGCCACTTCCAATTGTGTAGACAATGGGACTGATTGTATTTCTAATGTTTTAGCAAAATCATAACTAATAAAGGAGTGCGTAGCTCCTGAGTCAAACAATACTTGTGCAGGTTTTGAGTTTATTATCAGTGTACCTTCAATCAGTCTGCCTTCTTGTGGGGATTCAGGCTCTACCTCTTGAATTGCTTGTATTCTCCCTTGCTTTGGTTGCTTTGCTTGGGAATTGGGTTTGGCTGGCGTATTCTTGATCATCAGACAATCTAAAATTCGATGCTGAGTACTTCCACACTTGAGACATGCTCCCAATCTACGCCAACAATTTTTCGCCTTGTGTCCACTAACGTGACAATGCTTGCACACTTCCTTGCTTCTACTTGGAGTCTTCTCTGTCTTCTTTCCAGATTGCTGAACTTTCGGGGTATTTCCCGACTCAAACTTTCTTTTTCGATCCGAAGATCCTTCTCTGGACCTTCCTTTAATTTTTTCCACCATATCATTTGTAGCTTCCAAAGCCAATGCTCTTTTGACCATATCCGAATATGTAGTAATCAGGTGTGAGGTTAACTGCATAATATAGATACACAGGAGGAAACTTGACGTCAACATATGTTGTAGTCAACAGGCGGTTGGCGTCCAAGCCTTGTGCCGCCAATAGTGTACTTGGCGTCCATCGTTCTGGACGCCAAGCCCTGTGCTTGGCAGTCAGCGGCAGTAGATCCTGCCGCCAACAGGATAGTTCCACTAGAACACAACCATGCATTAAAATACTAATTTGAGTTGGATCTTCCAATGTGGATGTCACGGTGTCCCACCATGCTCTAGCATCTCATTCCAACTGAAAAGTCACCAACCGGATCTTCTCTTCCTAGGTGCATTTAATCACTCCGAATATCCTTTCAATGTCCTTTAACCAATTTTCGGCTTCATCCGGGTATGTACTTCCTGCAAATCTTGGAGGATCTAAACTTCGGAAATCCCTGAATAGACTTGTCCCATTATGGCTGTTATTCTTAGCTACAATCCTCATCACTCGGGTCAAGTCATGCATCGATCTTTCCATTTTCCTCCAATTGGCGTCACCTCAGTCCATGACAAAATTATGAAATTATCTGAAACATTCAATAGGACATACATTAATTTCATAATCCACCCACCTTGCATTCATCACATACACATTTCAAATCCATATAACACACCATTTCTATTCGCTAGTCAAATAATTACATCAAAACATACTATCATAAACCAGTCATCTAGGTCACTGCCATCTCCTCCTTCCAATTTTTCCATATTACAAAACATACTTCATTAACCTCTCACTTCCCCTACACATGGGAGTTACATTTGTACAACTAATATTTACACAAAGGAGAGGTTTACAAAAAAAGTGAGTTGTCTATCCATAATTTTTAATTTCTGGTCAAATCTATAACCGGTTCTGCGGGCGGTGGTTGCTGTTCTTCTGCCGCCCCATAATGCAGCTCCCTCGTGGCATCAGTCATCTCCTCCCAATACCCCTCGATCTAATGGAGCAGCATCTCTTGCCCCAGCTTCAGACCATTTAGATCATTCATGATCTGGTTCATAATATCCAATGAAACGTGTGAATTTCCCGCCAAGAAAGCGCCTGCCGTCAGATTTAATACTTCCTCTTTGATCTGTACGTGGGTTTCTCTCTGTGCTTGAGCATATAATTCTAGGTCCTGACGTAGCATTTCCATGGCTGCTACCAACCTTTGTTGAGCACTCATGTCCCATGTCCAAGCTGAAATAATTCACAAGTTACACATTTATTTTTATATAGCTACAAAAATCATGCTATCTAATCCCAAGTTTCTACCCCAACTCACTGGTTATCCCTAGGTTTATCATACTAAGGCTCTGATACCAATTTATCTATCACATCCTAGTAAAAAAATATCTATTTACTGAAAACGACAGACATTAAGCACGAGAATTAACACAAAAGTTTATTTATACACAACTCTCTTAGCGGAAGCTTTTTACATGATACTCCTCACTATAGTCTAAATGAGGAGCAGATAAAAGTAAACTGTAACATTATTAAATTCCAACTAACTATAAGAGAAATAAGAGATAACGACTTGCTGGACGACGGGTAGTCCACTCAGCACACATATCCCCCTTAGACTTCATTCCCATCTTGATCACCTGAAAAAGGTAGGAGGAATGAGCTAAATAGCCCAGTAGAATTCAATTCCTTTAAACAAAAGGACTCAAGTATATAATCACAGGACAAGAATCTGAACATTGCTAATATTGAGTATTAAAATGGAGGGAGAAATGTGTCCACTGGTTAATACATGTAGAATAATGGAAATGTAGAAGCATAATCACGCATTCAAGATAACACATAAGTTCTGGTTCAGATACCCATTCACACACACATGTATGATATGATGACCAATCAAGCATGAAATGATGTATGCCAACATCCACTTGTCCTTATCGTTCCCGCGCGGCCACTAACGAATTCGGGTGATCCTCCCAGGATTGAACCAGCCCTATTTGCCCAGGCATAATTTCTCATTGAGTCTAAAGACCCACAACTTTGTCATCATAACACACTCACTCTTGTAATGGTTCAGTTGGGGTACACAGGTATTCAAGATTTTACATGAAACAAAGGTTTAAAGATTAATACCAATGATTCCAAAAGGTTGTAGCCATGAAGAAACAAACAAATTTGGGATATTTAGGAATAATCCATGGCTAAAAGAATGATCCCTCACATTGGTACATGTTGTACTGAAGACAAGTTGACACTACTGGATAGACAAGTTACTGCTATGTCAACACAAGTCACTGTGGTGTCAACACAGTTCACTGTGGTGTTGACACAGTCCAGGGGTGTGTCGACACAGTCCAGGGGTGGTGTCGACACTAGTGTTGTTTTCCAGCAAATAGTCAGAACAAAGGAAGTTGTGGTGTCGACACAGTCCAGGGGTGGTGTCGACACTAGTTCTGGTTTCCAGCAAATAGTCAGAACAGTCCAGGAGTGGTGTCGACACAGTCCAGGGGTGGTGTCGACACTAGTTCTGGTTTCTAGCAAACAGTCAGAACAGTCCAGGAGTGGTGTCGACACAGTCTTGGGGTGGTGTTGACACTAGTGCTGTTTCCAGCAACCAGTCAGAACAATGGAAGAAGAGAAAGAAGAAGATTTCTACAACATGGATGATATGAAATACTTATGAAATAATGATTAAAGTATATACAATCCTTCTAAGAGATTTTTTCCTTGCATCTAACAAGAATTTCTTCACAAGTATATTTTGCCCAAAACATGAGCATTAGTTAAAGTATGAACACAATGGAAAGAAGAGCAAACCTATTGATCTTTTCAGAACACAAATCAAGATGTGGATATAGTATACACTCATACTTGGGGATTCTAATAAAGAAGGAAAGAGAATAGAGAAAATACTACAATATGGACACTCAATTCCAAGAGTACTTAAGAACTCAAATCTGAAATTGGAAGATATACACCTTTAAACAGGGAACAAACTCATTGCACTAAAGATGTTTGTGACTTCAAAATAAGACTCCAGAACTAAGGATGGAAGAAGAAGAAAATAGGAGATGGATCCTACCCAATTTCAAGAGCATTTAAGGAGTCAAATCCAAAGTCTGAGAGAATAAACACTTAAACAGGAAGGAGCACACTATTCTAAAGATCTTTATGGCTCCAAAACAAGATTCTATAGCAGGTATAATGCAAAGGATGGAAGAAGAAGGAATAGAACAAGACTCTTCTTCTTCCAAACATAAAATTTACAACAACCGGAGGAGGAACCGGTGAACTTAAACACTTAGTAGAAGCCTCTTTAGCATGTATAAAAGACAGGAGTGAGAAAGGAGGGAATGAATCCTACCTAGCTTGAAGGATGAGCTTTTTCTGTAGTGGTCTCCCACTAGAGGAAGAACGATGATATCCGGGAACAACACAGCAGCTTCTCTCAGCTACGGCTTGTAGCACTTTCACCTGGAACAGGAGAAGCGGCAGCTCTCTTACAGCAACAATTTCTCCACAGCAACCAGAGCTAAGGCAGCACTCACAATTGATGCTAGCAAGTGCAACGGCAGTGGAGGAGAAGAAAAGCTCCCACGAAGGTGAGGGGAGGCTTTTATAAACCCTTCCTTCCCTTGCATGCCGGACACGCGGCCATGTAGGTGTCCACAGTAAAACCTCTTGGGTTTTACTGGGGACACATTTTACATGCACCCATCATAGCCTAACACCTCAAATAACCATGTGTTATCCTCACATTTAGTGTGCTGGCTTTACCAGGGCCTTACACGCAGGCACCCAAGAAATTCCAGAAAATGCTTTACCATAATTGATCCTTAAATCAGCAGGTCATTTGATCCTTATGTAAACCATTCCAAACAGTGTCTATTTGTATTGAAATTTCAACCATAAGCTAATGTGATAGTTTTACAAATTATGAGGATTTTAGTTTAATTTTTAGATTTTCTTTTACACTGGGTGAAAAATCACCCGAAAAATAGTCGCGTCGGCTTATCCTTGAAGTCCGTACTCCGAAAAATTTGGATATTTATATTTCTGAGATCTCCACATTTTTTTGGAAATTATGGTGTTCTCGGATTTTTATTTCGTTGTCAATTTCCGGTGTCTCCCTGTGGGAGCGCGCACCTCTGAGTACGACACTGGGGTAACGTATATTACCATTAATTAAACTCACATTCCAATTATTTCAATTTAATGACCATACTAATGTATAATAAACACATTAATTATATTTTCCTAACAAGTAAATTTTTGGGGCGTTACACTTCTCCCCAATTGAAGGAGCATGAGCGTAACTATCCGACTCATGATTTGGAACTTGCGGCAGTGGTTCATACACTAAAGATCTGGAGGCACTATCTTTATGGTGTCAGATTTGTGGTGTTCACTGACCATAAGAGCTTGAAGTATCTCTTCTCCCATAAGGAACTAAACCTATGGCAGAGGAGATGGATTGAGTTCCTTAAGGACTACGACTTCGATCTTCAATATCATCCAGGAAAGGCGAACGTCGTAGCGGATGCTCTTAGCAGGAGGAGGTCTTTGCTCCAGCACGATTGGAAAATGTTGGAGGATGCGGCGTGTTCGATGACTGAGTTAGAGCCCTTATGTCAGGCTTTTGTGGCTCAGTTATCCCTTAGGTCTTCGGTGTTGGATGAGGTGATCGAGCAACAGAAAGCCGACCCTAGACTCCAAGAGTTAGTGGGCAAGGCAGGCATCACTCGTGATGAGGATGGTGTGATTAGATTCCACCACCGAGTATGTGTCCCTGACATGGTAGATGTCCGTGAGCATGTTTTAGCAGAAGCGCATAGGTCGAGATTCTCTATTCATCCGGGTAACACTAAGATGTACCAGGATTTGAAGAGGTCCTTTTCGTGGTCCGGCATGAAGAGGGATGTAGCGGATTATGAATCTAGGTGTTTAGTGTGCCAGCAAGTGAAGGCCGAGCGGCAGCGACCATCTGGTCTTATGCAGAAGATGGAGATCCCAGTATGGAAGTGGGAAGCTGTCACTATGGATTTTGTTTTGGGTCTGCCTCGATCTAGACGGGGTAATGACTCGATTTGGGTAGTCGTAGATAGATGCTCGAAGACTGCGCATTTCTTGCCTATGAAGAAGAAGCAGTCAGTAGAGAGCTTGGCTAGATTGTATGTCAGTAGCATTATTAGATTGCTTGGTGTGCCGAAGTCGATCATTTCGGATCGAGATCCGAGATTTACTTCGAGGTTGTGGAAGGGTCTTCAAGATGCTTTAGGTTCGGAGCTGAAGCTCAGTTCGGCATTTCATCCCCAGACAGATGGACAGTCTGAGAGGACTATCCAGACGCTCGAGGATATGTTGAGGGCGTGTGTGCTTGATTGAAAGGATGATTGAGAGCGCCATTTACCTCTAGTGGAGTTCGCATATAACAACAGTTTTCATGCGAGCATTGGTATGGCTCCATTTGAGGCGTTGTATGGTAGGCCTTGCAGATCTCCTTTATGTTGGGAGGAGACCGGCGATAGGCAGTTGATCGGTCCGGAGTTAGTTCAGGAGACTTCGGATAAGATTTAGCTTATCAGGAAGAGGCTTGTTGCAGCACAGGATAGGCAGAAGAGCTACGCCGACAATAGGAGGAAGGATTTGGAGTTCGAGGTGGGTGAGCATGTCTTTTTGAAGATTTCACCTACTCAAGGTGTCGTCCCATTTGGCAGGCATAGCAAATTAAGTCCCAGGTTCATTGGCCCGTATGAGATTCTCAGGCGTTTAGGTAGCGTGGCTTACGAGCTAGCTTTGCCTCCGGCTTTAGCTAGTGTTCATCCTGTCTTCCACGTATCTATGCTCAAGAAGTATGTTCAAGATCCGTCTCATGTTATTAGTCACGAGCCAGTGGAGATCCAGCCAGATCTGTCGTATGTGGAGCAGCCAGTAGCTATTCTTGACCGGAAGGTCCAGCATCTCCGGAACAAGAGGATTACGTCGGTAAAAGTTTTATGGAGGAGCTTCTCGCGAGAGGAGGCTACTTGGGAGCTTGAGGATGCGATGAGGATGAAGTATCCTCATTTGTTCAAGTAGTGTTGTTTAAACTTCGAGGACGAAGTTTCCTTAAGGGGGAGAGGGTGTAAGGCCCTCAAATTTTGCCCTTTTATTTTGTTGTGTGTATGTGGATTCGTGCTTGTGTGTAAATATTATGTATGCATATGTAGATATCTACGTACATATTAGCTAGGTGTACTTATGTATGCATGTGTAAATTTAGATGTAATTATTGTTTGTTTGCATGGTGTAGTAGTGTGTACACTATACTATATATATTGCATGTATATATATAGCGTATATACGGTTTATGCTCTGGCCGAAGAGCAAATTGGCGTCAACATGGATGGACGTCCATGTTGAGTAAACGTCCATGTCGATGGACGCCAACTATGAGGTAAACGGCCATGGATGTGGATATCTACTTCTCTAATTTTATGTGCGCAACAGACCCCGAAATTCCGGGTTGGGCTTGCTCACTGATTGGGGAGATGTCTCCCAACGGCTCTCAACTCCCATCAGACCCTGCCCACTCATGCCCCAAGCCTAGACTTATATAGAAACACCCCTTAGCAGCTGGAAGAGACCCCTTTGTCTCTTGGCAAAGAAAACCCTAGAAACCCTAAGTCCCTGTGCGAAACCAGAACTTTGAGCCTTGAGATCTGAAGATTGGTGGCTTCTTCCGGCGATCTACTTCGACAATGAGGAACCCTTGACATCAGGCTACACATCCCCGGCTCTGGTGTGCTGTGAGGATCATCACAGAAGCCGGAGTGGAGGTGTTTTGGAGGCTTCTTGGCTTTGGCCGAGGAGGGCTTCTCCGACCTTGTAATCCATTTGTAAATTTATTCAAAGGCAAGTAACCCATCCCCGTGATGCATGTATATGTCCAGTAAGTCTTAGATATTTTATGGGATTTTACTCGTGTCCTGGATCCCCCACATTCACCCTTCTTTGGAGCTCGGTCTGTGTTTTGCACATACAGGAACATAATGGCAAGATCCCTTGCCATTAAGCTCTTCAGTTGGCGGCAGACGATGTTGCCGTTAACCCCTTTGAATGGCTAGCCTTTGCCGTTTAGTTCTTCAGGACAGAACAGTGAGCTATTCTTCCTTATATATGATTAATTTTTGAAGTTTTTCGCATGAGGATATATTGTAAACGTTATATGCTATGTATTATGAATGGTGGAATGCGTTGTGAGATTTTGTGAATTTCTGTAAATAGTGTGAATGGTTACATTTATGAAAATGCATGTTAGATGAGACCTTGGTTGTGTTATTCTACTGTTCACATGATTCGTGAGGAATTTGAATGCCATAAATTTTCTAGACCATGTGTATGTATGTCAGTCCATGCTCGGCAAAATTGGAAAATTTCCCATGATCATGTGATTTATTACAATTTCGGTAATGAAATGAGAAAGCATGTATAAGGTCATGTAAAAATCATAGTAAATAGTATGATGTGAGATAAATTCGAAGAAAATTCGGTGATAATGTGCATGTTAGGTACAGGTCTGAGAACTACCAAATCCAACATTTATGTTGTGCTTCCATGATAACTGAATTATTAATGGCATGTGAATGAGTGTTTCATTTTCTGTAAATTCTGTATAATTCAGAAAAATGTGAAAATTTGCATGAGTGGTCTAAACCCTGCAAACAATGTGTGGTTAAATTTTCATGAGATTCAAGTAATAGTAGGTTATATTGTGAAATTTCCATGTGAAAATGAGCTATTAATGCATGCTATCATGATTATGGTTTGATTATGTGTTTTCGACCTGATTAGTGTAAATTACTGAGTGTTTAAACTCTGTCAAACAGTAGCACCATGAATTAGGAAAAAAACTGAACCATGTGCTTAACAGCAACAACGTAAGTAATGCGTAAATTGGGTGAAATGTGTGTGTGTTAAAAATCGAAATGTGTAAATTGTGCCGTGTGTGACACTGCTTCCATAGAGGGCTGTGGAACCGTACCGTGGAAAAGTCCCCATGGGAAGGTTCAATGTGTTAAAATCCTATGGGCATTAGGATGAAATCCTAGAGGTGGACAAGTACCACTGGTTAGGGGGAGAGTTCTTCTCCCGGTCTGCGCAGTACCAAAAGCCGTCACTGTGTTGCCTAGGTGGCGTCTATGTGTTATGTGATGTGAATGTGTCATTCTAGTGGTGGTTTGGACTATGTGTCACGACATTTAAATGTGAAAATGTGTAAATTGTGTAGTGTGAACATGTGAATGTGAAATGTGTAAATGTGAACAATGCGAACGTGTAAATGTGTAAACATGTGAAACCAATGTGTCAAAAATGCGAACTTGTGATTTATGTTATGAAAATGTTAGATTCATGTCAAAACAACAACCTTAATGTGTTTATAATGGTGTTTTATATGTGCAAAAGTGTGTAGAATCCATGTTAGGGGTATTTTCTTCTTATGTGTGAAAATCCCATGCTAAATTTGCTATCATGTTGTAGTAAAATGTAAGTGTAGTTCTCATGTGAATGAATGGGTAGAAAGCATGCGGTAGGTATTTCATTTTGGATTGACATAAACCATGTATCATGCGTAGTGAAATTAGTAGATATATCATGATAGGTAGTTTTCTATTATTGTACAACCATGCTACATGTTTTGATTAATAAAATTGAATGAATGGCCTACTTGTGATGTATGCATGTATGATGTGTATGGAGTTTACTTGCTGAGTCTTTTAGACTCACTCTTGCTTCGGCGTACAGGTTTAGCAGGTGACCCTACTTCCTTGGAGGAGACCGTTGAGAGCGACTCCGAGCGAGGAGAGTAGAGTGTTGTGGAGTCACCATCATTGTATCTTACTTGCATAGTATGTAATTGAGACTTATGTAATTGAAACTTACGTAATTGTGGACGAACAATGTAATTTGAATTTGTATTTCATTATGTGGACTTAGTTCCTTAAATTGCTATATGGATCATGTATGTTTAATGTGGATGATGAAATGAAAAGACAGTGGTTCTTTTACTTCCGCTACTCTGTATTCATATTTGTGTACATCTCAATCATATGTGTTAGTGCTTGGGTAAATGTCCCACTGTGACGAGACTCACTATATCGACGTGGATTGGTATAATCGTACCGATATAAGGAGGGTCGTCGCAACTGAACTGTACCTCAACTCGGTACCAACTACTCTTTGCAAGCTTCTCCAGAAACATAAGGTGAACCTGGGATCCCTGTCTGAAATAATGGATGTTGGTATTCCATGCAACGACACAATTCTATCCACATATAATCTTGCCAGTCTGTCCACTGCCCATGACATACTCACAGCTAACAATCTGCACACCTTTGTCAACCTATCAACAAAGACCCATATTCCATTGTGGCCAGACGCTATCCTGGGCAATCCTGCTACAAAATCCACTTCCACTACGAAATGGGTAATGGCTTCAATAAACCTTCTAGCCTTTGGTGCTCTGCTTTAACCTGTTGGCTTACTAAACATCTTGCTATCTTCAAGTCTTGGCACATTTTGTGCTACCCGGGTGAATAGTATATCTGGATTGGTGTGCTTCTTCCAACACTTTTTGCTTCACTCCTGCTTCAATTGGGACATACAATTGGTTTCTGAATCTGACCATACAATCATCATCAATAGTGGCATTTTCCATCTTCACAATTTCAGCCAAATTATCATATTTTCTGAGCTTCTATTATTTGCCAATACAAGGACGGTTCCACTGTGCTGTTAGCTAACACTACTCACTGCTAGTTGTTTGGAATGAATAAGGAATTCTCTGCTACATGTTCATATAATTTGCATTCCCTTATCATCATGTGACTCATTACTGCCTTTACTCAAAGCATCTGCAACAACATTGGCCTTGCCCAGATGATATGCTAAGCTGAAATCATGATCCTTCAAAAACTCCATCCACCTACGCTGCCTCAAATACAAATCTTTCTGCAAGAATATATACTTTAAGCTTTTGTGATCCGTGAAGATTTCAAATCTCTCACCATACAAGTAGTGCCTTCATAGCTTCAATGCAAACACCACTGCTACTAGCTCTAGGTCATGTGTTGGATAATTTTCTTCATGCCGCTTCAACTGCCTAGATGCATAAGCTACCACTTTCCCATGCTGCATTAATACTGCCCCAAGTCCTCTCCTGGAAGCATCTATGTACAACACAAAACCATCTCGGCCTGACGGTATCTCTAACAGGGTGCTGATGTAACGACCCCCTTTATACCAGTATGATTATACAAATCCACATCAATATAAAGCGTGCCGTCATAGTGGGACATGTACCTAACACAACGTAGTAGGTAGAAATGTACACAAATAACAAAGGAAAGTACAGCGGAAAGCAAAGTGATTCTTATTTCATCATCATTACACACATCCGATAGCCAATATAGTAGCAAAATAAATAAACAAAGTCCATAAATAACAAGTCCATGACATAACATCATCTCTCATACTAGAAAAAGAAAAGTACAAGCTAAACAGAGAGCCTCCAAGATCTCTGCTACTTCTCTTACTCAGAGTCGCTCCTCGATATCTTCTCCTTAATCTCGGAAATACCTGTCTCACTTATATGTTTAAGCAAGGATGAGTCTTCACAAAAGACTCAACAAGCAACCTATTGGTGCATCCATATACTTATCACATTCATTCTACTCAATTTTAACATAAAGAGTAATTTATCACATGGTCCATGTAGCAATAAACAAGTACCAAATAAACAGTCTATAACATGCTGACTACACATGAATTTGATGTAAATCATGGTATCATTCACAACTTATTGTATGGCACATTTCCAAGTATCTTGATCATGAAACTAAACACATGTCTACTAGTAATGCTAGCATGATATCTATCACATCTAATATGCTCATGTATCACATATTCTCACATTTTACTTGCTGTTTTAATATAAAAGAAGTTTAATCACATGGTTTCACATTCTCATATATGGAAGCACATTATCACATCCTTTCACATAATCACTTTGCACATTCACATCTTTACACATTGTTTTTGTCGTGACACATAGTTCGAACCACCATAAAGAAGAACACATCACACACTTAAACACATACCCGTCACCTAGGCAATATAGTGACGAATCTTGATAACTGCGCAGAACTGGGAGAAGCCCTCTCCACCCTAATCAGTGGTACTTGTCCACCTCTAGGATTTCATCTTGATGCCCATAGGATATTACATACACATTGAGCCTTCCCATAGGGACTTTTCTACAGTACGGCTCCACAATCTTCTATGGTAGCAGTGTCAAACTCGGCATAATTATCACTTAATCACATCACTCACATTGATCACATGTTTACACATTTTTATACATTCACTAATTGATCCATTTACATGCTCATGATTGAAACACATATATCTCAGATTACAGAATTTATCATGACTATCTAATAGTGCTAATACATGCTTAACAAAACCTGAACATGACACTAATCATCAAAAAATATCATTTGTGATTAATCATGCTTAATATGACCCTTAATGACTTACAATTGCAAAAAGTATTCATGGATGTTAGAACATGCTCAAATTTAAACATAGACCCTATGCATGGAATATATCAGATACTTAATTTTTCAGAAATTTCCCTACAATACATCTATTTTTAATATTTAACAGAGATCTCAGGTAATTTAACAAGGAATTTTTATTAAACATGGTAGATAGTAAAACAAACGGTTCTAACAGTCTTGAAACATGCACGCAGTAACCTTGAGTTCATGGAAAATTTCTCTGATAATAATACCCATCATACATATTACTTCGAATTTAGATCTGACATAATAGGCTTATTTACTCATAACAAAAATTCTATAATTTACAAATATGATCAGAAAATTATCAAGAATTCATAGTTCAATTTACTAAGCACAAGACAAAATTTTCTAACCATATGCATACATTCAAAATTTCTGAAAAATCACATCACATGTGTTATAAACACTCTTCTGGAAAATCAGAAGAACTTAACGGCAAGGGTCTTGCCGTCAATAGAGGTTAACGGCATGATCGATTGTTGTCAACACAGGAACTTGACGACAAGGATGTTGCCATCAACCTCCTTTCTGCAGAGAGTGCAGACCGAAAAAAAAAAGATGGAGAATTTGGGGGTCTAGGACACGAGATAAAAATCCATAAAAATCCTAAAACTCTAGGTGATAGGTCTAGGGATGAAACCCCTAAGTTACTTGCCTCAAAGAAACTTCCTGAAGATTGAATTTGAGTGATGAAGCCCTTCTTGGCCAAGCCAAAGAGGTAAACTCCATGGTTGATTCAACCTCCACGCTCTTGCAGACGATTTTCCGGCGTTAGGAGAGCTTTTCCACGTTCATAAGAACCTCCCCCTTGAAGTAGAACATCGGTGCAGCATCTGGTTCTCCGGATCAACCCTTTCAAACTCTCTCTTTTCTCTCCCCAAAATCCAAAAGCCCTAGCTGAGCAAAAGACCTCCCTTTGCAGAGATGACCTATCTTTATAGATGTTTGAGGTCGTAGGCAACCGAGGAAAGAGGAGTCCTAACCATTGCAGGGTTTCCATATCTACCTCCTAGAGAAATCAGGACGGTTTTAGATCAAGAATCCCAAACGCAGTCGGAGAAATTAACGGCCACTTTGCTGCCGTCAACCAGAAATAAACGTCAATCGATGTTGACTTCTAGATCCTTTGTCCAGACTGTAAACGGCACATACCTTGCTGTCAACCAGCTCTTAACATCAATTGATGTTGACGTTAAAAAGAATTTCAGGCAGAAAAATAAAAATTTAACAACAGCCATACAATGTACAAAAAACTAGGTCTTACACCCTCTCCCCCTAAAAGAAAACTTCGTCCTCGAAGTTAGAGCAAAAATACTAACTAAACAAGTAGGGGTACTGCTTCTTCATAGTCTCCTCGAGCTCCCATGTAGCCTCCTCTCGTGAGAAGTTCCTCCACAACACCTTCACGGAAGCTATAGCCTTGTTCTTGAGGTGCTGAACCTTACGATCTAAGATGGTCACTAGTCACTCCACGTAAGACAATCTGGCTGAAGTTCCACTGGCTCGTGGATGATAACATGTTACGGATCTCGCACGTATCTTTTGAGCATAGACACGTGGAATACAGGGTGCACACTTGCTAGCACTGGGGGTAAAGCTAGCTCGTACGCACACTACCCATCCGCCTAAGAATCTCAAACAGGCCAATGAACCTCGGACTCAGCTTGCCATGCCTGCCAAACCTGAACACACCTCATGTAGGTGATACCTTGGGGAAAACATGCTCGCCAACCTCAAACTCTAAGTCCTTCCTTCTGTTGTCGGTGTAGCTCTTCTGCCTATCCTGCGTTGCAATCAACCTCTGCCTGATGAGCTGGATCTTATCTAAAGTTTCTTGAACCAACTCAGGTTGTAACATCTCGGGCTTCTGGTTTCTCCATTTGTGTGTTTGGATGACTGGCCACTAACGCGTCTGACTTGGGCGACGCGTTAGTGTCGCGACGGAGCTGCCCGTCGCGATAGTTATCCATGTTGCGACCGCGTAGTGCGTCGCATTCCTGTCGCGCCCGATCAATGGGTCATGACAGGGTTCTACTTTTTGGTCATCTGGCACCTATCAGAAGGGCAGGCGTGTCAGAGAGGGCTGTCTGGTTGTCGTGGTGCCATGGATGGGCGCGTTATGGTCGCGGTGTGGGCGGCCGTCATGTTACGGTTGGTAACGCGCTGCCCCGCCCCGTCACGTTCTGGGGGCCGAAGGCTAAATGCCTTGGATGGCTCTCCCTTTCCCCTTTCTTTCCCTTCCCCTTCCCTTCCTCCTCTCCGAGGAGGGAAGTCTTCTTCCTTCCTTCTCCGGCGGTGGAGCTTGGCAGAGCGGCGGCGGCTCGTGTGGAGCCATGGTGCGGCATCGTGGAAGCAAGGAGGTGGCGGCCGTGGTGTCGTGAAGACCCCCTTTGGGGGTTCGGTTCGTCTTTCTAGTAGGGATTTCTTGTGCCCAAACTTGTTGGGTGAATTGGGAGTCCTTTTAGGTTAATCCATGCTTTTACAGCTTTCACCATGCTCCCCTCCCCATGTTGTGTGTTTTGTAAGGTGTGGGTGACCCCGGGATGTAGCTTCCCTACGGTCTGCCTTCCGTCTGATGTCGCGACCATAGAGCACGTCGTGACATCAGAGGAGGCGTCGCCCCAGTCGGACGCGACCTTATCGCAACGCAGGTGGCCGTCATGATAAGGGTCATGTCGCGACCCCAGTTGCCTGTCGCGACAAGGTTGTTGTCGCGACGTGCTACCTTGTCACGACAAGGTTGTGGCGACCTATTTTCTGTCGTGAAATGAGTTTTGTCACGACGCGCTTCCCCGACGAGACCTGCCTATCGCAGTTTTCCTACCCGTCGTGATGGGATCGCGATGAGCTAGGAGGGTGCGACAATATCTAGTTTACCTCGAGTGTTTTCCATTGCCGCGGTTGGCGTGTCGGCGTGTGCCCTAGGGCAGGGTTGCCCTTAGGACCTTCTGGTAGGGAACGCGGCAGGTTGGCTCGCTGCGTTCAGTGACTGAAGGTGACACCTTCGTGGCCGTGTCCTAGCATTGGCGCTAGGAGGCTCGCGTCTATCTAATAATCGATTGTCTGACGATCAATCAATATTAGAAGAGCGTTGGTTTCTATTCTATTTAGTGGGTGTTCCAGTTTCTCGGGCCGTGCCTTGTGTGCCGACGTTGGCCGACAACCCTTCTGGGGGTTTTCGGATGGGGTGCCGTGTGTTTTTGCCGTGCCTTCTGGGCTTGTCTTGGTTACAAGCCAGCTGTTGGTGTTTTGTTGGTGGTGCCATGCTAGTTATCTTTCGCCCGGTGCTCGGCACCTTGAGGGCTTGTCCACGAGACAGGTGTTACCGTTACTGGGACCCCCAGCCCGCGCGCCTGTGTCAGAGGGGTTGCTCTGGGCGGCGGGCGTGCTCAAGTCACAGACTTGGAGCAGAAGGGGGAAAACGGTGGGGACAGCGGTGTAGAGTCGTTTGTAGGGCTCTCTTAGTTGGTCTGGGTCTCCGAGGTGGTGAGGCGCTCGTCCGGTTTTCGACCAGCTAGTCCTTGTCACTGCCTCACTCTGCGTTGGTTCCGGAGCCATGTAGGGAGGTCAGGCGTGGGGCCGTAGCTCGGCCGGGCTGCGGTGGATTGTGGTTGTGTTCTTGGCTGTGGCTCGCTAGCCTCACTCTACCTAGGAGGTTGTAGGCAGGAGTCGGCGGCCGATGTGCTGGAGGTGTGGACGGTGTGTCCTCCTCTTAGTTGCCTGTGGCAGTGGCTTGTGTGATTGTGATGGTTGTTTTAAGCTATTCAGAGATTGGGTTTCTCGTCGCTCTAGCCTGCACGGTTGTTGTAGCTAGCCGTGTCTAGTTCCATGGGCTTGGTTGGTTTGGCCTCATGGGCCGTGTTTAGTGGTTTATGCTCTGCGGGTTCTCTCGGGTGCCTTGTGCAGGCACCCAACTGCTATTTCTGTAACCCGTTCCTTGGTGCAGTCTGTGGTGCAACCGGAGTGTGTAGTTTCCTGACCTCATGGCGTGTCCGAGGTGCAGGGTGGTTCTGCTTGTGGGCCCTCGACCTTGGAGGTCGGAGGTGGCCGTGCCTGTGGTGAGGCAGTGCTTCTCACGTGGATGCTCAGTGTCTCTCATGGTGACACATGGTTGTTCCTTCCTAACCTTGTGGAGGTATGGGATGTTGGTGCTGTGTCTTGAGACTCTGGTCCCGTGGTTGCTCCGGTGTTCCGTGAGCTTCCTTGTCTTGGCAGGTGCATGCAGAGGGTTTGCTTCCACATTGTGTTTCTCTGGCCCGACCCTGGTTGTGGGTCGTGGCATTACTCTAGTTGCTTCCACATGTGTTTGACTTCGCTGGTTCTGCAGGAGTCGTCTTTGGCCTGACCCGGGTTGTGGTCGAGGCGTTTCTCTGTTCCGCTGCTTTGTAGATCTCTGCAGTAGGTGTTTCCCGCTTTACTGCTTTGTAGCTCTCTACAGTAGGTGTTTCCCGCTTTACTGCTTTGTAGAGTAGTTTTGCTTCCGCTTTGTTGGAGTTCCTGCTGCTCTGGCTGGTAAGGGACTGGTTATCCCTATTGAGCTTTGTTCGCGAGGCTTACCCCCCTACTCTCTTCAGGTAGGAACTCGTTGTCGCAGGAGTTCGTTTCCGGACAGTCGTGGTGGTGGCTTGTTCACCGTGCGTTGCCTACAGTATGAGTTGTGAGCGTGAGCGCTTGTACCGTGAATTGAGAGTGGCCTTTTTGCAAGTCCTTCGGGTATGCCCCTTAAGGACTGCACCTTTTTTTCTATACCTGTACTTTTATTTGGGACATGTTGTACATAATTTCCTTATTAATGTACGAACTTTATTGTCATAGTTATTTGAATTCATTGCTTATCTCACTGAATTAAATTCTAACCCTTTCGGGTCTTCGGATCCGTGGATGGTGGCACGACCTTTGGGGGTCCCTGGCGGGGGTCCAGGAAGTCGGGTCGTTACAGTGGTATTAGAGCTCAGGGGTCCAAGAGATTTGTAATGGGTTAATACTATGGCTGTCCCAAAGAAAGGTACTCGTGCGCTGCTAGCCCGTCCGTGTAGAGTTGTTGTTAGGTGTAAGCAATTGGTTCTTTGTTGCAGGTGGCTTGCTTTCCAACAGGGTTCGAGTGTGGGCTGCAGGTGAGTGTTACTGCTGTGCTGGGTGCGCATGCTTCGAGCGTGGTTGCTGTTTTCGCTCGTACTGCTGTTGGGGTTCATCGTCGGCCTGCGCGTTCGTGTGGGTGTGTCGCGAAGGCTGAGAGAGCCTACGTGTTGGTATGGCCTTCACTTGTGTAGGGTTGTGGTTTGCGGAACCAGTAGAAGGTGTCCTTTCCTTGTTGGCTGTCCCCTTGTTGTTGGGGTGTGTCCTTGTTGGATGTCCCCTTGTTGTTGGGGTGTGTCCTTCTTAGATGTCCCCTTGTTGTTGGGGTGTGTGTTGTGTTGGCTGTGTGTTTGGCCTTGTGTGCCTGTGCACTGTTGGGCACTGTACTCTGCTCAGTCGGCGTCTTTGTTCGAGCTAAGTAGATGTTTGTGTGCCCTGTTGCACCACTGGTTGAGCGCTACGACACCTGTCTGTGGCTGTTGTCGGCCTTGTGCTGACTAGTTGTAAACTCTAGTGAGGTGCTCCCAGAGTTCTTCTCTGTCGGTTCTGGTGGAGGTAAGGTTCCCCAGAACTATGTTGTGCTCGTTTCTGTTGTTGTTGTGCTGCCCTCTAGGTTGAGGTGCATCGCTTGGCTGCTTGTGTTCTGGTGGTGTTTTCCAGAACTATTTTGTTTTTGTCCTAGTGAGGGTTCCTCTCCCTCTGAGACTGCTTCTGTGCTTGTTGAAGTCTTCCGCTGTGTTACCTCCTTGGTTTAAGGTCTCTGTTGTGTGGTTGGTTGCTGTTGCGTTGCCCTCGAGGTTGAGGTGCATCACTTGGTTGCCCTGTGTTATGGTGCGGTTTCCCAAAACTATTGGTGGTTGTCCTGGTGAGGTTCGCTCCCAGGACTATTCCGAGCTTGTTTCTGGCGATTATTGTGCTAGCTCAGGGTTGAGGTATACTGCTGTTGTGTTGTCTGGTGTGTTCTGGAGAGTTTTCCCAGAATGGTGCCATGGTGGTTCTGGTGGAGGTGCTCCCAGAACCAGTTTGTGTTGCTTCCGCTGGCTTCTATGTTGTCTTTGTTGGCCGTTTGTTTGGGCTGCGTTCTGGTGATGTTTTCCCAGAACGACTCTTGGCGCTTTGGGTAGAGGTCCTCCCCAAGCTGCCTTGTGTTTGTTTTGTTTGTCGCTGCTCTCTCTCTCTCTGTGGAGATGAGCTGTCGTTGTTGCCTGTCAGACTGCCTGTGTGATAGTCTGCTTGGGCTTTGTCGGTCAAGGTGTGGTGCTTTGACCATGTGTCTGGACGTGGTGCTGGCTAGATTGTCTTCTTGATCATTTTTCGGGTTTCCCAACTACGCTAGTGGGACTTCGTCTGTCCCCAGGGTCGGGAGGTTGGCTTCGTTTCTCGTGCCCTGTGGGCTCTGCCAGATGGTAGTCTGGTGAGTGCCATGAGTGTCTGGCTGGCTGTGCCTCTTGGTGTGTGCTAGCCTTGTGTGATGTTTTCTCCTTGTGTGAGGAAGAGGCCGGTTGTGTGCCTTCTTCCTCTGCTTTCCGTGGGTTGCTCGGGGTGGTGGTGCTGGCAGGGCAGTTGGTGCCGTGTTTTTGCACTGTGGCAACCTTTGTGGTGAAGGTCCCTCCCCTTGTGCTGTTTTGAGGTTGAGCAGGTTGCTCCCCTCGTGTGCGTGGTTTCCTTGTGGTGCGATTGGTTGTGGTGACCTATTGTCCTGTCTCTTGCTGTGTTGGTTTCTTGTTGCCTGACTGGACGATGTAGGGCAACGTGCCTATGTTTAGTGTAAGGCAGCACCGGTTTTTTGTTGTTTGGCTTGCTTGTGCAAGCATCGTTCCAGTGTGTGTTTCCGCTTGTGCCTCAGCAGTGCTTGGAGGCACGAGTTTCCGTTTGGTGTGTGGCCCTCTCCGCCTGTGGTGGTAGGAGCGGTGCCTCGTGTTGTGCGCTTCTAAGAGCCAATATGGTGGTGCGCTCTTGAAGCTGTTGGTTCTCCATGTGTTTTGCTTATGTGGGTCTCTGGTGGAGAGTCCCTTTCTGTTGGCCTTGAGTTGTTTCAGGCCGTTGGTGCGGTTGTGTACTGCACCTTGAGCGTGTTTCTTTCAATGTTTTGTGTCCTTGTGCCTTGAGGGATTAGTGGCCGGTGTGGCCTGTGCTACCCTTTTGGCTTGCGATTTCTTGTGGGTAACTTTTGGCAGGTCTCTTATAGAGAGTCCTCCCTGTTATCCATGTTGTTTCGGCCATTGGTGCAACTGTATTGCATCTTGCTGAGTTTTGGTACTTGTGGTGGCACCCTCTCCTCGTGCTCGAGTGGTTTTGTTTTGTGCCGTTTGGAGCCTTGGTGCACTGTGTTGTACCCTGGATGGCTCCTGGTGCTGGTGTTGGCACCGTGTGTCGTGTTGTGTGCCTGATCGTGAGCTCCGTGCGTTGTTTCACGAGTTTGCTTGGTGTTGGAGGCGTTGAGCTTTCCGCCTCTGAGACACCTTGTGCTGGCCGATACCTTGTGGCTGCACCATTACCACTGTGGGGTAGCTGCTTTGCCCTGTCTAGGTAGCCCTATCGGTGGTACGCCAGGCCTTGGTTGTGGTCGTGTCTGAGTCTTTCCCTCTCGCATTGGGGAGCGAGTGTGTTCGGTTGTGGTACCCTACTTCAGTTTGGGTCCCTTTGAGGTCGACGCTTTGCTCTCGACCTTTGCAGTTGTTTCATTTGCTGTGCAGTTTGCCGACGTCTTGAGTTGCTTGGGTTTGCCAACCTCAGACGTCTTCTTGGGTTTTGCCTCTGTGCCTGTGCCTGTGGAGCCTTTGGTTTAGTTTTTTTTATGGCTTCACAATCGTTGTGTGTTCTTATCGGACCACGAGGATGATGTGGGTGAGATCTAGTGGTGCCGGCGAACACTGCCTTGCTCGCCGTGGTTTTTTCCACGTGCGTGTTTTTTCGCTTGGTTTGGGTCACCATTAAGAAACTCTGTTTGGCCTTGCCGTAGGTGCTAGATGTTGCTAGTTGTGCGGAGCCATTCAGCAGAATCTTGTGGATGACCTCTTTGCCTTTTCTCGGTTTGCTGTCAGTAGCTGTGTACTCTATCTAGTCTTTGGCGACAGAGTGAGTTACTAGATGGTTGGTCTCAACGGCGTTGTCTGTTAGGGCTCAATCGCGTGGTTTCCGGCTGTTTCAGTGTTTCTGGTCGGCTTGGTGCATGCCGCGCCTGTGGAGTTGTCGACGTCTGCTTGTGTGCTCTGCGCCGTTGTTGTGTGCCCTGTGAGCCGTCGGATGTCTGGTTAGGCACTCCCTTTGTGGCAGGGTCATGGTGGCGACCACCGGGAAGTCGCGGTGTGACTTAGTGGTCCCTTTGCACCTGTTGTTTTCTCCGACCGGGTTTCACCCTTAAATTTCGAGGATGAAATTATTTTTTTGTTGGATGTATTGTAACATCTCGGGCATCCAATTTCTCCGTTTGTGTGTTTGGATGACTGGTCACTAACACATCCGGCTTGGGTGACATGTTAGTGTCGCGGCAGAGCTGCCCGTCGTGACAGTTATCCCTATTGCGACCGCGTAGTGTGTTGAGTTCCTGTCGCGCCAGGTCAACGGGTCGCGACAGGGTTCTGCTTTTTGGTTGTCGGGCACCTATCAGAAGGGCAGGCGTGTCAGAGCGGGCTATCTGGTTTGTCGCAGCGCCATGTATGGGCGTGTTCTGGTCGCGATGTGGGTGGCCGTCGCGTTACAGTTGGTAACGCGACGCCCCGCCCTATCGCGTTCTGGGGTCCGAAGGCTAAATGCCTTGGCCAACTCTCCCTTGTTAGGATCGGATACTCGGTGATGGCAAAGCTAGAAGGGGGGTTGAATAGATTTGCAGCGGAAACTTAAGCAATTTAAAAACTACTTCAGATTAAAAGACCTACTCAATTAAAACCCCTTTGATCTGATGTAATGTGTGAATAAATTAACAGTTAGTGTGTAGATGAAATCCCTATGCATGCATCTAGCGCAATACAATGCAAACCACAAATCAAACCACAGTGCACAAGGGATTTTTTAGGTGGTTCGGAGATCACACCACGTGACTCCTACGTCCACCCCCCACACAGTGAGGACACACTACTCAAGAACTGAGTACAACACACACACGAGCACACCGGCTCAACCACACACACACACGCTAGATCAAGTCCACAAAAGATCAGATCCTCTAGCCTTGATCTGACCAACACACCACACACACGTTGTCTGATGCAAACACGCAATCAGAACAACAATCCACACTTCCACAACATCCACGTACTGATCTCAAATCAGTGCACACACACAGATATATGAAAGTAGTGAAAGGAGAAGAGTTTTGAGATGAAGAATCAAATCCCGATGTAGATCTCTTCTCGTTGGTCGTCCAGAAGACTCCAAGCTTCGTCTTGACAAGTATCAGTTGATGGAGAAGCTTGAACCACGGACGAACCGGTTTCAACTCCGCTTGGAAGGTTGTTCTTCTTTGTTCTGGGCAGAGAGATGAAGCAGGGCAGCAGGAAGAAAGCCTTGATCTTGACCTTTGCTTAGGGTTTGGTATGTGGCTCCTTGCTGCAAAAATAGCCTCATATGATCCATATATAGTGGTGTCCAAGCATAGAGAGTCGTGCTAAAAGGAAACACCAAAAATAGATCATATTCTGGGAACTAGATCTTCCCAAAACTCCGTCTGTCGACAGCCGACTTGCTGCTGTCGACAGATGCTGACAGGTTTGCAAGAACCGGAAGACTGGGCTTTCTGGAAATAGATTTCTGAGTGTATCTGTCGACAGGCGAAAATCATCTGTCGACAGATGCATCAGATGCACTATTCATCTGTTGACAGATGCACTGTCATCTGTTGACAGGTGCACTATTTCAGCAACTTGTCTTGTTCTTTTGCACTTGGATTTTGGGCTTTGTCTTGCATGGAATCTCACCTACATTAAAAGACATAATTAGTGAGATATAATGAACATATAAAACATGTGTTTCATTTGCATCCAATTGTCATTCTCATCATGTTTCACACATTCATAACACAACAATTTTGTCTTGTTCATGAAATGTTCATCATCAAAAACAAACATACCATTTGTGAACATTTCACATAACATCAATTAGTATTGCTCATCATCAAAAACATTTAAGCACTTGTTGTAACCCAACATTCTCCAATATGAGAACCCAACATCCCTTTCCCCTTTCTTTCCCTTCCCCTTCCCTTCCTCCTCTTCGAGGAGGGAAGTCTTCTTCCTTCCTTCTCCGTGGTGGAGCTTGGCGGAGCAGCGGCGGCTCGTGCGGAGCGGTGGCACGGCATCATGGAAGCGAGGAGGTGGCGGCCGTGGTGTCGTGAAGACCCCCTTTGGGGGTTCGGTTCGTCTTTCCAGTAGGGATTTCTTGTGCCCTTGTTGGGTGGAGTGGCAGTCCTTTTAGGTTAATCCATGCTTTTACAGCTTTCACCATGCTCCCCTCCCCATGGTTGTGTGTTTTGTAATGTGTGGGCAACCCCAGGATGTAGCTTCCCGGCGGTCTGCCTTCCGTCTGATGTCGCGACCGCAGAGCTTGTCACGACATCAGAGCAGGCGTCGCCCCGGTCGGACGCGACCTTATCACGGCGCGGATGGCCGTTGCGATAAGGGTCATGTCGCGACCTGGTTTCCCATTGCGAATAGGTTGTTGTCGCAACGCGCTGCCTTGTCGCGACCTATTTTCGTGTCGCGACGCGCTTCCCCGATGCGACCTGCCTGTCGCGGTTGCCCTACCCGTCACGATGGGATCGCGACGGGCTAGGAGGGCGTGAAAATATCTCATTTTCCTCGAGTGTTTTCCGTTGTCGCGGTTGGCGTGTCGACGTGTGCCCCAGGGCAAGGTTACCCATAGGACCTTCTGGTAGGGAACGCGGCAGGTTGGCTCGCCACATTCAGTGACCGAAGGTGACACCTTCGTGGCCGTGTCCTAGCATTGGCGCTAGGAGGCTCGCATCTGTCTAATAATCAATTTTTAGACTATCAATCAATTATTAGAAGAGCATTGGTTTCTGTTCTATCTGGTGGTGTTCTGGTTTCTCGGGCCGTGCCTTGTGTCCGGCGTTGGCTGACGTCCCTTCTGAGGGTTTCCAGAAGGGGTGCCGTGCGTGCCTGTGCTTGCTGGGCTTGTCTTGGTTACAAGCCAGTTGTGCTGTTTCTGTTGGTGGTTGCCACTCCAGTTCTCTTTTTCCCGGTGCTCAGCACTTGAGGGCTTGTCTACGAGACAGGTTGTTACCATTACCTAGGACCCCCAGCCCCGCGCGCCTGTGTCAGAGGGGGTTGCTCCGGGCGGCAGGCGTGCTTAAGTCATGGACTTGGAGCAGAAGGGGAAAACGCTGGGGACAGCGGCATAGAGTCGTTTGTAGAGCTCTCTTAGCTGGTCTGGGTCTTCGAGGTGGTTGAGATGCTCATCCGGTGTGGACCAGCTAGTCCTTCTCACTGTCTCCCTCTACGTTGGTTTTGGAGCCATGTAGGGAGGTCAGGTGTGGGGCCGTAGCTCGGCCAGGCTGCGGTGGTTTGTGGTTGTGTTCTTGGCTACTGCTCGCTAGCCTCACTCTACCTAAGGAGGTTGTAGGCAGGAGTCGGCGCCGGCGTGCTGGAGGTGTGGATGGTGTGTCCTCCTCTTAGTTGCCTTGTGGCGGTGGCTTGTGTGCTCTCGCGTGACGGTGTTTCTCATGCTATTTCAGAGATTGGGTTTCTTGTCGCCCTAGCCTGCACGGTGGTTGTAGCCTAGCCATGTCTAGTTCCGTGGGCTTGGTTGGTTTGGCCTTGTGGGCCGTGTTTAGTGGTTTCTTCTCTGAGGGTTCTCTCGGGGTGCCTTGTGTAGGCACCCAACTGCTGTTTTATAACCCGTTCCTTGGTGCCGTCAGTGGTGGCACCGGAGTGTGTAGTTCCCTGACCTCATGGCGTGTCCGAGGTGCAGGGTGGTTTTGCTTGTGGGCCCTCGACCTTGTGGAGGTCTGAGGTGGCCGTGCCTGTGGTGAGATGATGCTTCTCATGTGGATGCTCAGTGTCTCTCGTGGTGACACCTGGTTGTTCCTTCCTGACCTTGTGGAGGTCTGGGATGTTGGTGCTGTGTCTTGACACTCTGGTCTCGTGGTTGCTCCGGTGTTCCGTGAGCTTCCTTGTCTTGACGGGTGCATGCCGAGGGTTTGCTTCCGCATTGTGTTGCTCTGGCCCGACCCTGGTTGCGGGTCGTGGCGTTACTCTAGTTGCTTCTGCATGTGTTTGACTCCGCTATTTCTGCGGGAGTCATCTTTGGCCTGACCTGGGTTTGGTCGAGGCATTTCTCTGTTCTGCTACTTTGTAGCTCTCTGCAATTGGTGTTTCCCGCTTTACTACTTTGTAGAGTAGTTTTGCTTCCGCTTTGTTGGAGTTCCTGCTGCTCTGGCTGGTAAGGGACTGGTTATCCCTACTGAGCCTTGTTCGCAAGGCTCACCCCCCTACTCTCTTCAGGTAGGGACTCACTGTCGCAGGAGTTCGTTGCCGGACGGTCGTGGTGGTGGCTTGTTTGCCGTGCGTTGCCAGCAGTGTGAGTTGTGAGCGTGAGTGCTTGTACCGTGAGTTGAGAGTGGCCTTTTTGCAAGTCCTCGGGTATGCCCTTAAGGACTGCACCTTTCTTTATGTATCTGTACTTTTATTTGGGACATGTTGTACATAATTTCTTTATTAATGTATGAACTTTATTGTCATAGTTATTTGAATTCATTGCTTATCTTACTGGACTAAATTCTAACCCTTCCAAGTCTTCAGACGCGTGGGTGGCGGCACGACCTTCAGGGGTCCCTGGCGGGGGTCCGGAGGTCAGGTCGTTACACAGGTCCTATCAACTGCCTATCACTAGTCTCCTCCCAACACAACGGAGACCTACAAGGCCGACCGTACAAAGCCTCGAATGGAGCCATGCCTATACTTGCATGAAAACTGTTGTTGTAAGCAAACTCCACCAGAGGTGGGTAACACTCCCAGTCGCCCTTCAGTCAAGCACGCATGCTCTCACATATCCTCGAGCATCTGAATTGTCCTCTCAGACTGACCATCTGTCTGAGGATGAAAAGCCGAACTAAGCTTCAACTGAGAACCCAAAGCCTCGTGAAGACCCTGCCACAGCCTTGATGTAAACCGTGGGTCTCTATCTGAGATAATGGACTTTGGCACACCATGCAGTCTCACAATGCTGCCTACATAAAGCCTTGCCAAGCTCTCCATAGACTGTTTCTTCCTCATAGGTAAGAAATGAGCAGTCTTGGAGAAACGGTCCACGACCACCCATATCGAGTCATTGCCCTTAGCTAACCTGGGCAAACCCATCACAAATCCATGGTGATCACTTCCCACTTCCACACAAGTATCTCCCATCTTCCCCATAAGGCCTGATGGTCTCTGACGTTCAGCCTAACCCGCTGACACACCAAACACCGAGATACAAACTCTACCACATCCTTCTTCATGCCTGACCACCAGAAGGATCGCTTCAAGTCCTGATACATCTTGGTATTACCTGGATGAATGGAGAACTGCGACCTGTGAGCTTCTGCAAGTACTCGCTTACGAACCTCCACGACATCTGGTACACAAACTCTGTGCTGGAACCTAATAACACTGTCCTCATCACGAGCAATACCTGCCTTGCCCACCATCTCCTGAAGTCTAGGATCTACTCCTTGCTGCTCTATCACCTCGTCTAACATAGTAGATCGGAAGAACAACTGTGCCACGAAAGCCTGACATAACAGTAGCTCTAGCTCGGTCATAGCACATGCCACATCCTCCAGCATCTTCCAATCTTGCTGAAGTAGAGATCTCTTCCTGCTGAGCGCATCTGCCACGACATTCGCCTTCCCCAGATAAACTGAAGCTCAAAGTCGTAGTCTTTAAGAAATTTGATCCACCTTCTCTGCCACAGGTAAAATTCCTTCTAGAGAATAGGTACCTCAAGCTCTTGTGGTTGTGAACACCTTGAACTTGACACCATAGAGGTAGTTGTTGACCACTCCTATATTTTGTTGGGTTGAGTGGGTTTTGGAATTTCCTAAAGTTGTATTTTAATGATGACCAATGAACATCACTCATTACTTGATTTTGATGATGACATTTTGTACATTTTACATATTCAAATGATGACATATTAAACATGTTATACATTTTTACATATCACAACAATGCTTAAACAACATGTTTTTGATGTTTAATATCTCACATTTTAATGATAATATCTTGTATTAATGGTTTACACTTTATATTTTCAGGTTCACACACTTTTGTCACAGTGGAGTCGACACAGTCCACCTGTGTGTTGATACTAGATGACTGTCCCAGAAGCCTATTGTGAAGCAGCAGCAGTGGTGTCGACACAGTCTGCCAGTGGTGTCAACACAGTCCACCTGTGTGTCGACACTAGATGACTGTCCCAGAAGTCTGTTCTACAGTAGTTGCATGTGGTGTCGACACAGTCTGCCTGTGTGTCGACACAGTTCGACTGAAACTCAAAAACGTGAATTTCCCTGGACACGTGGCCGCTTGGGGATCAAGGGAATCTACCTAGGTTTCCGTGCCCATACACCCCAAGGCACCTTATGGACATATGGGGCTATAAATACCCATGTTCCTTGTACCCCAAAAGGTAAGAGAGCCCATACACTTCTAGAAGAAGCGTTTTAGCGGCAAAAGGGGGCTTTCCAGATCTTGCTCCATCTCCAAAAGTTGCAGGCCATCCTTTCAAGAGGAAGGACGTGGGAATCAAGGGAAATCTCTGGAGAGAAGCTTGCTGTGCTAGGAAAGGGAGCAGATCCAACTGAAGAGGAGCAGTAAAAGAAGGATTTCTGGCATTTCAGATGCCATCAAAGCAGAGCATCACCAATTGAGGAGAATCTCCATCGATTTCCATCAAGGCTCCTGCAGACATCTGCATAGCTCTTCTGCCTGCTCTGTGCTGCCTGAAGCCTCTGCCTGACTAAACTTACTCTTCTACATCCATTTCTCTCACTTCTGAGTTTATTCTTCCTTATTTTGTCTATGAGATTTGTGCATGAAGTTCTGCACAAATTTCTGTGTACGAATCTTTCTTGAATCAGATCATTGCTAGAGGATCTGATCTCTTTTGTGTTTGATCTAGCTTTTGTACAGTGAGCCGCCGAGCTCTGGTTTGTGAGTCGTCGCACTCATTGTGTGGTTTGAGCCGTCGTGCTCAATTTGGAGTCGTCATGCTCCGGTTGTGTTTGAGCCGTTGTTCTCAGTTTGTGAGTCGTTGAACTTAAGGTTGTGTGTTGAGCCATCGTACTCAAGGTTGTTTGGAGTCGTCGTGCTCCAGTGTGTGTTGTAGTCAAGGTTTTGAGTAGTGTGGCCTCACTGTGTGAGGGGTGGACGTAAGAGTCACTGGAGGTGATTTCCGAACCACCTAAAAATCCTCTGTGCAGTGGTTTGAATTGTGGCTTGACATTGTATTGGGCTAGATGCATGCATAGAGATTTTGTTCACACTTCTAATTAATCTGCTCACACACACTAATCACACATAATCCCACACACCCACACTTCAGATCAGTAATTTGTTTGTCTGAATTGATCTCTGATTCGAAGTAATTTAGAATTGCTTAAGCTTCCGCATTAATTGGTGTTAGATCTATTCAACCCCCCGTTCTAGATTTGATCCATCCACCTATTCGATCCTACAATTGGTATCAGAGAAGGTTTTGTATTCATCGGTTGTGTTTTTGGGAGATCTGTCTCTGTGTGCTTAATCGCTATGATTCCTACAATTGGTATCAGAGCGGGTTAACCACTCTAATTGTTAGATCTAATTCCTTGTTACATTGATTCACTGTGATTAGATCTAATAGTCTTTTGAGTTTTGGTATAATGGCAAATTTCTTTAATCTGCATGAATTTCCTATTATAATTTCAGAGAAATCCCCAAGCTCATTTTCATCGGATTTTTCAGAGGATTCACAAAGAAAAGGAGCAAAAGAAATTCACAAGTACTTAATGGCAAAGTAGAGCTTCAATGAATCCAGAAAATCAACAATTCAAAAGACTTTGTCTCTAACAACACATTCCATGAGTTCAGAGCATTCTTCACCCTCTTCAGAACACAAGAGTTCAAATTGGTCTACAAGGTCAGGTAAATCAATTCCAGATCCATTTATGTATTCTAATTCTGATTCTGATGCAGATGAAGGCATGTCTTATGTTGAATTGATTGAATTCTGTGAGAAGATACAAAATCTTAATGCAAAGCTGAACACTAAAAATAAAGATTTGAAAAAGACTTTAAAACATTGCCACAAAGAAAGTGAAAATTTGAAAAGTACACTTGAATTGCTCCAGAACAATGATAAAGATCCTTCACAAGAAAATGAGAATTTGAAAATTGAAGTTAAGAAATTGAATTCTGAAAAAAGAAAGTTTGAAAGATAAAATCAAAATTTGTGAAAACAAGTTGTCCAAGTTGAAAGAAAATCATGATCAGTTGGAATATGAAAATCTTGATTTGAAAGATGAAAATGAAAAATTGATTGATCTCAATGAAAACTTCAAATTTGATAATGATCAATTAAACAAACAGATTTCTAACATGGCTCATGATCATCAAATAAATGAAAGATGCAAACAACTTGTTGAAGAAAATAGTCATCTAAAAAGGAAGATTGAGTGCTTGATGCATGACAAACCATTGGACAATGACTGTAGCAACTTAAGTAATAAAATTGCTGATTTGGAAGAACAAATTGCTCAATTTGAAAATGAAAAGAACAAGATGAAAAATGGTTTAGATGTCATGCTTAATAAACTTCAAATTTCAGAAAAAGAAGTTGTTGCATTAAAAGCAGAAAAACAAAAGTTTCAAGATGAATTGAAGAATACTACAAACACAAGTCTTGCTTCTGTAAAAAATAAAGAAAATGAAAAGAAAACCAAAGTAATATTTGTTAAAGCTGTTGCAAACAAGAACTTTGATATCTCTAATGAAAAATCAGTGAAAGTTCATGTTCAGAAAAATATTCAAAAACAAAATGAAAAAAATGGCAAAAATGTTGCTAAGAAGAAGAATATTGTTTCTGTGAAAAATAAGAAAATTGAAACAGAAAAACAGAACAATTTACACAGGATTCCTCCATCTCTTCCACACTTTAGAAGTGTTCCAAAGAAAGTTCAATACTCACATCATGCCAAGAGCCACCAAAAGGTACCTCCTTCTCCTCATGGTAAGCCTCCTCACATGAAAAGGAGATTCCAGCAATACATACATGCCAAGGTAAGTACCAGGTAGGAAATGATCCCATTTGCTTTAATTGTAATAAACCTGGTCATTTAGACAAATTTTGCTAGAATAGTGATCAACATTTCCATAAATATGCCAAATTAGTCCAGTGCTTCACATGTCATAATATCGGGCATACTTCTAGGGAATGTTGGCATAGAATTGATAATCTTATGCATGCTTCCATGTTTCATGTTAATGTACATAAGAATAAAGATCATGTTCATGTTGAAAACACTCAAAAATTCCATGTACATGAAAATAGAATTGTTGCACAAAAGATCTCTTCTGAATTCAATGTTAAAAATCTCAATGATAAAAATCTGAAAAATAGAAAACAAAATGTTCAGTATGTTAGTGGTATTCTATACTAATAACTCTAAGATTAGAAACCAAGATTCTAGTGTTTCTAGTCTTCAGAAAAATGCACCCAATATAAAATCCTTTTGGATTCAAAAATCGTTGTTGCAGATTCATGGAAGATCCTTAGGACCCAAACAAGTTTGGGTTCTAAATGTGCTGCTTGAATGCTGGATGCAGGAATCCTTGTAGTCAATTTCAAGATGAAGGCTTTATGACTAAGGCTACAAGGAAAGTAAGTGAAGAGAATGAAAGAAAAATGAAAATCTCACCAGGTAAATACTTTTGAGAGATTCCCTGCTAAATAAAAACTAAAATCAATTGGGACTCTTATGCAAAGGTCAATTGGTATATCAAATGGTGAACTGTGGAAGGACAAGTCAGGCTTGTCTGGAAACTATCATTATGTGTGAGGAATAACCTCCGCCAAGTACTAATGATCTTCCTTGTGTAAGAGTCATTAATTAAAAAAAATGGTTGTGATTAAAACATGACTGCTTGTTTATTTCATTTCTTCCATGATGATTTTTACTTGAATTACTTGCAAAAGTTTTCACATCATGCACATATAACTAAGAATCATGATTTTGTTGAAAATGCTAAGAAACTCCATGTGAATATAAATTGAACATTTCATGAAAAACATAGATGCATTAAACAAAGAATAATTGTGTTATGGAACTAATGTTGCTCATAGTTCCATTAATGACAAAAGTGCATCTATACTAAAAAGAAAATGCTCTTGGATTCAAAAAGGTTCATTGCTGCAATCTAACTCTTGCTCTACTGTAGGACCCAAGAAGGTAAGGGTCCTAAGGCCAACTTGATCAGCAAGTTGATGAGCCTCGTAGCCATACCTTTCCATCTGAAATCAAGACAATGGCTATGCAAGGCAAGAAAAATTGGAAACCACAGGTAAAATCCAAATGAAGACTGTTCAGGTAAAACCTCATATCATTTCCAAATTGAACTGCTTATGTAATCACGGGGAATGTGCACCCCCCTCAACACGCGAACACGTATTAAAACTAGTGGTATGGAAAATAGGATGTGATCGCCACCTAGTTAGTTGCCTAATGAATAGAAAATAACATGGGCTAACTAAACTAGGAAAAGGAGAGAGAAAGGAGGCGGACCTGGTATCTCGGCAGTGCTACCCACAGCGACAACGCTGGTAACGTGTCGGTTGCCCATGACGCATCTCTGTGTCGCGTCTCCCTCCACCGTCGCGTTCTCTTCTATGCGGGAGATGATGAGTAGGACCTTCTTCCCGTCCTCCAGCAGGCTAGAGAACAAGAGCTCCTCGTGGAAACAAGTTTAGGTGCCTTCCAAAACAAAGAAGAAACAATAAAAGCCCTATTAGAACAAGTTAAGAGTAGTATCCATTCAAAAATGAAAAGAAAGGAAGGATCATGGTGGGAACGAACCTGGGGGTGGTTTTTAAACCCCTAGGGTGTGTGAAAACATGGGAGGAAAATAGGATGCAGCCTATCTAAAAATAACATAAAAATGCATGAAGGAATAGAGGAAAAGGGAGAAGAGAAGGATGAGCCCCATGAGGGCGACTGCCTGGCTTGGATGGCATCACAAATGTCGTGCAATGGCTTCAGGAATAGGTAGGAGTCGCCGTCCTCACGCTCCACGCTCCATGGATGATGAAATAGCAAGCTTTTGTGAGATGGAATGTGAGGGAAGAAGAGGAAATGGGAGAGCTCCGAGTCTAAGTACAGGTCAGTGGAAAATTTGGTAGCCCTTCGGGTGAAAATCGGAGCTCCCCCGTCCATGAGGAGAGGGGCTTGCTTTTATAGATTTTTGAGTGAGAATATCTCATAAAAATGGATAATAAGTAAATGGGAGATGAATGTCAGTCAAAAATCGCATGGGAGAGTCTTTGGGATCTTCAAGAGAGCCTAGGGCCCAATCTCGCCCAAGGGGTTGAGATATTTCCTGGGGATAAAGATAAACCCATGGGAGGATAAATAGGAGTTGGTTGCGGAGGCCAACATGCGCAGCTGCTGTCGCGGCGCATCGTAGGGCCGCGACACAGAGACGTGACGGGGCGGGGCGTCACGACAGTATGCCCACGTGCATGGATGTGCATGGATGTGCATGGGCTGTAGCGGCGGCCCATAGCGACGCGACACTGAGATGCGGCACTACGATACGACGCGTTAAGGAAGTCAATCATCTGCGAATTATCAGCCAATCATGTGAAAGGATAATGGTTATTTAGGCCTAAGGACTCTCTCAAAGTGATAATGGGCGGGATTTCAAGGCAATTTGAGTTGTTAATGGGCTCAAAACAAGGCTAATGACGGGTTCAAGGTGAGTGACCAACTAGGGGCTCACTAAGATAACAAGAAATATGGTTCAACTCATTAGTCAGAATCAGGTGTCTACACTTAAGTTAAAGAAAATTCTTAGAGTCTTATCTGAACAATGAAGAGTGTGTTTTGATGTTGCTCCCAACAATAACTTTGTGTCATAACAATTGGAATCATATTTGTATTATCATGCTTGCTTACTGTGCCCATGATTCTGTGTGCATACCAACTGCTTTGACTTTTTGGTATATCGAATGATGACATGTGGAAAAACAAGTTATGCTTGTTTGGAAGCTATCATTATGCGTGAGTAAAATACTCCGTCAAGTACCAAAAGTCATGTTATGCTTAAGGCTAATTGTGTGCATAATCATGTGTGAATTTTTTGCTAGCTTTTTCATTCCATGCATATATTAAGGGGGAGTAAATTTGAAAAAGTGCAAAAATGTTCTTGAAAAATGCAATGAATTTCATGCTAAAACTAAATAATAATTGATCTTTTTGTAGTGACTATGTGGTATATTAAATGGTGAAATGTGAAAGGACAAGTTAGGCTTGTCTGGAAACTCTCATCATGCGTGAGAAAATTCTCCGCCAAGTATCAATAGTCTTTTTCTGCATAAAGATCATCAAGAAAAAATGAAAATCTCAAAAACTTTATTTTAAGTCTTTGAAACAATTTTGAGTTTTTTGAAAAACTTTTCTCCTTCAATAAATTACCTGTTGATATATGCTTGATCATGTTCATACTCTTTCTATGCAAACTGCTTGGATTGAACATATCTGAATTGCTTAAATGATCATTTCATATCATGCATATCTTATAGGGGAGTGAGTCAAATGAATCTTTGAGTGAAATGCTGGAGAAATATTCTTTCATATCTGATTTATCAACAACTCCCATTCAGTTTGTTGATAAATGTTCTTGCAAATAAATTCCTCACTCTCACATTGCATTGGCGTTCTTGGTATATCAAATAGTGATTTGAAGAAAGACAAGTTAGGCCTATCTGGACACTTTCACTATGTGTGAGTATATTTCTCCCCCAATTATCAAGAGTCTTGTGTGCAATTGTTGAGGGGAAGTCTTTGTCTTTCAATAAACATTCTTGTTCATTCTATTTTCACTTCATTCCATTCCTATTTCTTCAATAATCTTCATGGTCACCTTGTGAGGGAGAGATACATGAAAGGGGGAGCCATTGTCACATTCCTTAACCTTACTTGTCTATCTTGAACCCCAAAATCATCAGAATTTTTGAGTCCTTGTGCTAATTTCTCATGAGAGAATTAAGACATTGAAACTAAACTCATTGTGCATTTAGTTTAATTTCAAAGATTTATTATCATTTCAAGGTTAAGCAATCTTAATACTGAATGTCTTTAAAATGACTTGCAAAACACTTGTAGGCACATGAGTGGCTTTACTATTTAACGTGTGCATGTTTAAGCTTCATTTTTACCACATGTTAAGAATAATTTTTCTAAATTCGTAGTCATGACTTGTCTGGTCAAAGCAAACATATTCCTACAAAACATCAAAAGAAAATGATCAACAATCTGTAAAGATACAAACAGAGCAATGCAAATTCTTGACCACTGAGTAACCGAGTCATTTCACCAAAAAAGTGGTTTGTTTCGCGTCAAAAAGTGGAAATCAAAGTTTTCAACTCTGTGTAAGATAATGAAAGTTAAACCACTGAGTAATCAGGAGGTCTTGCATCTGATCAATGTGATCTCTTGCACTGAAAAGTGAGATTTAACTAATTTATTTTTGTATTCTTTCCCAGTTAAAAATGAAAGAAAATCAAATTGACAAGATGGAAAAGCTTAAAACCTTAATAAAGTTCATGTATACTGAGTTTAGACCTATTATTCTACATTGTGTTAAAATTAAAGCTCCTAACATCCCTGTTAAATATTTCTGCTCACTCATATAGGTCACTTTACTTCACATTTGCATCATTATTTTAACTACATCAGATCATTATATTTTGCTATACTTTGTGTTGAGTGTCTTTGTGATTAAACTTTATTACACAATACAAAAAATAAAATAATTTCTCTCGTATGTAAATATCACTTTGCCTCACTTATTTTGATTCTTCCTGAACATTCCTTTTCACAACTAGAATTCTTCATCTCCTACCATTCTTTGCTTCTTTCTCTTATCTACCTTTTTAATGATGTCAAGAAGGGGGAGAAAGTTCCTTAAAAGGGGAGAAAGTTCTTCAAAAAGGGGAGAAAGTTTCTTATGAGAGAAAATTCAAAAGGGGAGATTTGAGTCAGGCTATTGGGAGATTGTGCATATATTTTGTCATCATCAAAAAGGGGGAGAATGTTGGGTTGAGTGTGTTTTGGAATTTCCTAAAGTTGTATTTTAATGATGACCAATGAACAACACTCATTACTTGATTTTGATGATGACATTTTGTACATTTTGTACATATTCAAATGATGACATATTAAACATGTTATACAATTTATACATATCACAACAATGCTTAAACAACAAGTTTTTAATGTTTAATATCTCACATTTTAATGATAATATCTTCTATTAATGGTTTACACTTTATATTTTCAGGTACACACACTTTTGTCACAATAGTGTCGACACAGTCCACCTGTGTGTCGACACTAGATGACTATCCCAGAAGCCTGTTCTGAAGTAGCAGCCAGTAGTGTCGACACAGTCTGCCTGTGTGTCGACACAGTATGCTAGTGGTGTCGACACAGTCCACCTGTGTGTTGACACTAGATGACTGTCCCAGAAGCCTGTTCTGCACCAGTTGCCTGTGGTGTCGACACAGTCTGCCTGTGTGTCGACACACTTCGACTGAAACTCAAAAATGTGAATTTCTCTAGACACGTGGCCGCTTGGGGATCAAGAGAATCTACCTAGGTTTCCGTGCCCATGCACCCCAAGGCACTTTATGGACATATGTGACTATAAATACCCATGTTCCTTGTACCCCAAAGGCAAGAGAGCCCATACACTTCCAGAAGAAGCGTTTTGGCGGCAAAAGGGGCTTTCCAGATCTTTCTCCATCTCCAAAAGTTGCAGGCCATCCTTTCAAGAGGAAGGACGTGGGAATCAAGGGAAATCTCTGGAGAGAAGCTTGCTTTGCTAGGAAAGGGAGCAGATCTAACTGAAGAGGAGCAGTAGAAGATGGATTTCTGGCATTTTAGATGCCATCAAAGCAGAGCATCGCCAATTGAGGAGAATCTCCATCGATTTCCATCAAGGCTCCTCAATTCAAGTGTCTGCAAGGCCCCTTCATCGAAGAAAACTCACTCTACATCCATTTCTCTCACTTCTGAGTTTGTTTTTCCTTATTTCGTCTATGAGATTTGTGCATGAAGTTCTGCAGAAATTTCTATGCATGAATCTATCTTGAATCAGATCATTGCTAGAGGATCTGATCTCTTTTGTGTTTGATCTAGCTTTTGTACTATGAGTCGTCGAGCTCTGGTTTATGAGTTGTCGCACTCACTGTGTGGTTTGAGCCGTCGTGTTCAATTTGGAGTCGTCATGCTCCGGTTGTTGTTTGAGCCGTTGCGCTCAGTTTGTGAGTCGTTGAACTCAAGGTTGTGTGTTGAGCCGTCGTGCTCAAGGTTGTTTGGAGTCGTCGTGCTCCAGTGTGTGTTGTACTCAAGGTATTGAGTAGTGTGGCCTCACTGTGTGAGGGGTGGACGTAGGAGTCACTGGAGGTGATTTCCGAACCACCTAAAAATCCTCTGTGCAGTGGTTTGAATTGTGGTTTGACTTTGTATTGCGCTAGATGCATGCATAGGGATTTTGTTCACACTTCAAATTGATTTGCTCACACACATTAATCGCACATAAGCCACACACACCCACACTTTAGATCAGTAATTTGTTTGTCTGAATTGATCTCTGATTCGAAGTAATTTAGAATTGCTTAAGCTTCTACATTAATTTGTGTTAGATCTATTCAACCCCCCCTCTAGATCTAATCCATCCACCTATTCGATCCTACATATTTTACCCTTATATTTTAATGATAACAAAATTTATGACTAATTAAATATTATTAAATATATTTAATATCATGTTTTCCTAATAAATATAAATTTATGGAATTATCACTGTGTGTTGTGCACTAAATGCTAAATCGATGTTTATTCAATATACATCGATTTCTGTTCAAAGTGCCACATCGATTTCACTAACAACGATTTGATAAGTTACATAATGATTTGATCGTGTAACAATTCGTTAAGAGAAACAACGATTTGGTCGCCACAACGATTTGATAAGTGAGAACAACGATTTGCTCTCACAACGATTTGGTTATCATAACGACTTCATAAGTTAGAAACGACGATTTGATTCTCACATCGATTCGATAAGTGCCATAACGATTTGATCGTCACATCGATTTCTCTCTTACATCGATTTCCTAAATGAGAACATCGATTTGACCAAAACATCGATTTGATAAGTTTTTATAACGATTTGAACGCTATATCGATTTGATAAGTTTTCATAACGATTTGAAAGCCATATCGATTTTGTAAGTTTTCATAACGATTTGAACGACACAACGATTTGATAAGTTTCATAACAATTTGGTTGCCACATCAACTCGATAAGTGAAAACATTGATTTGCCCATCGATTTGCCTATCTTTATAATAATAATTGGCTTTACTTAAACATCGATTTTGTCCAAACATCGACTTCATGTAAACATTGATTTCCTTTATACTCAAATCGTTCAAATATGTTTGGCGCCTAATGAAAAGTCAAAAATGTCTCTGACAGAAGATTTTCTTTTATCTCTCTAGATATCTTCTCTCCTATCAGACAGAAAGGTGGTCACTTACTACTTCTGGGAGAAAACAGGAAGCATAGAGGTATGTGAGCTTTTTGATAGAAACATTGTTTTATCTAAACACTCTATTCTATGCTTGCAGACCTCGTAGACCACAAAGATCAGAAGAAAGAGAAGATGAGCTATGGCTAGAACTCCAACGGATCTCCTCAACGGATTTGTTCAAAGCTGTTCATATAAAAGATGAAGCAAGGCTGAAGAAAAAATGGAGAGAGTTTTCCTGAAGATCTTTGAAGGAGTGTACAACCAGTGAGGAACCTCAACGCCACATACACTCAAAGGAAAAGAGAGAAAGAGCCTGAGCCAAAAAGAAGTGTTCAAGCAACTGAAGCACTCAAGCATTCAAGCTCCTTCTCCTCTCTTCACTCTCTCTGTGTGCATCTTGTAATCTGGGGGAGAGAGTCTTTTCGCTGAGAGTTTTTTTAGTGGGTTTTCATCTGTGCCAACTCTCAGCCATGTTCTTTCTTTTCTAAGAAAGATCTTTGTCCAGCTGTAGGACTGTATACAGTGTAGAACCTACCTAGGGGTTTGTGTCTAGCAGAACCGCACTGGGGCTTGTACCAGGAGGTTGGGTTCTTGACCTGTAAGAGAAGTGGGCTGCCTTCTTGCCCGGGAAAGAGAAGAAGACTAGCTGGGGTGCTGGGTGTTGTATTGTCCTTGAGGGGACTTTACCCTTGGTTAGTAAAATCCCAAGCGGTTGCTTGGGGACTGGACGTAGGACTTCCATGTGGGAAGGGCCGAACCAGGATAAATCCCTTGTGTTATTTGTGTGATTGTTTATTTGCTTCCGCACTGCTACTCTTTATCACACTAAACTAACCAAACTTTCGAATGATATTTTTGCTGTGTTTAAGTTTCTGTTTCAGATTTCAGAAAACCTATTCACCCCCCGTCTAGGTTAGCTTGCTGCCATACCAAAAGGGCCAACAAGTGGTATCAGAGCGAGGTTCTCTGATCAATCAAGAAGATCCAACGGTCTTAGAGAAGATCCATGGCAGCTCAAGGATATGCTGAAGGTCAATCAGTCACCAGACCTCCATTCTTTGATGGAGAGGACTACCAATATTGGAAGATGCGAATGGAATGCTTCATTCGAGGCACAGACTTTGATCTGTGGTAGGTAATAGAGGTAGGTGATTTTGTTGTTGTTCCTGCTGCAGGTACTACTGCTATTACAACAGCTGATAAGAATAAACTATCTTTAAACTTTAAGGCTAAGAACTACTTATGTTGTGCCTTATCTAAAAAGTAATTCAGTAGAGTATCTGCTTGTAAATCTGCAAAAGAAATATGGGATAAACTGCAAATAACTTATGAAGGAACAGATAAAGTAAAACAAACTAGGATAGATATTCTTTTCTCACAATATGAGCAATTTAAAATACTTCCATACGAAAATATTACTACTATGTATAATAGAATTTCAAGCATAGTAGTAGGCTTAAATTCTCTTGGTAAAACTCTGTCTAATGAGGAAACCGTTAGAAAGATACTTAGGTCTTTAACTCTTTCATGGACACCTAAAGTAACTGCTATTTAAGAAGCCCATGACTTAACCAAATTTTCTATTGATAACTTAATAGGTTCTCTCATGGCGCATGAAATTATTATGGAGCGTCTATCTGAGAGCTCATCAAAGAAAAAATGTACTAATGCTCTTAAGTGTCAGCTGCTCCTTCCACTTCTTCTAGCTTAAAAATTGCAGGATCTGAAGATAGTGATGTTGATGAAGTACTGTCCAAGCTTCAAAAGATTTTAAAGAAGAAGAAAAATGGATCAAGAAGGATCCAAAGGAAAGAGAAAAAGGATAAAGAACTAGTCTGCTATGAATGTAGAAAACCTGGACATCTGAGACCAGACTGTCCAAGACTCAAGAAGACTGGTCAAACCGAAAAGTCCAAGAAGCAACACAAGAAGTTCAAAAGAAAAGCCATGGTGGCTGCTTGGGAAAATGAAGAGGCCACTAGCTCATAATCATCAAGCTCTGAATCGAAAAAAGAGCAAGTAAATCTAGCCCTCACGGTAGGACTAGATGAGGTACATTCTAACTCATCCTTTGATTCTTACACAGATTCAGAATCTGAAGATTTAGAACAAGTGTTTAATGAACTTTATGATAAACACAAGGTTGTTGTAAAAGAATTAAAAATTATCAAGAGCAACCTTACTTGTTTGGAAAACACTAATTCTGATCTTAAATCAGAAATAGAGCAACTAGAAAACAATTAAAGGATAATAAAAATAATATTTATCTTTTGAATGAAGATTTAAAAAATAAGGACAATGAAAAATTAGAGTTAGAAGAAAAATTAAAAACTCTAACTGAAGAAAATCTTTATTTAAAAGAATCAGTTAGGAAGTTAACTAGAGGAAAATCATCTCTAGCTCTATGTTTAAAAGGCTCAAAATCTGGAAATAACAAGCAAGGTCTTGGATACGAACCTCCTGAAAAAGAAAAACAAGTCATAATTCCTGAAAAATATCCATTACCAAAATTTGTAAAAGAAACTAAGATGCCTCAGAAAAAGGCCCATGTAATGGAAATGGTTTCCAAAATTGTGTTCTAAACAGACATCATAAAAACAATAAGAACTGCAAAATAGATTATATTCATTGTTGTTCTCATTGCAATAAATTAGGACACACAGTAAACACCTGCACAACAAGGCACCTAGTATGGATCCCGAAAGGATATTTTTATGCATCTAACCATCAAGGACCCAAAAAGATTTGGGTACCTACTTCTGAGTAGCTTATTTGCATGATAGCCTTGGAGCATCAGGATCAAGGATGCTCAAGACATTGGTGACTGCTAGCTCTTCATCCAACTCATATTTGAAGAGGGAGTAGTCATTTATTTATTTTAAAATTTCAGTATTACTAATAACTCTTTGTAAGTCTCATTCAGGTGGAGTCTCTCATTCAGGGGGAGCACAGACTAAGGGGGAGTTATTCATTAATGTCAATCATTATTGAACCCCTCAATGGTAAGAAATTTTCTCAAAGGGGAGAAAATGAATGGTAAGATCCTTCCTTTTTGGTTAGTGACAAAAAGGGGGAGAGAATTATCTATGAATTTTCTATTTTTTCTATGCTTTAAGTATTTTTGTCAGAAAATTCTCGTAAATTTTGTCATCACCAAAAAAGGGGAGATTGTTGAACCACTCCTATATTTTACCCTTATATTTTGGTGATAACATTTTTTTGACTAATTAAATATTATTAAATATATTTAATATCATATTTTCCTAATAAATATAAATTTATAGAATTATCGTTGTGTGTTGTGCACTAAAATGCTAAATCTATGTTTATTCAATATACATCGATTTCTATTCAAAGTGCCACATCGATTTCACTAACAACGATTTGATAAGTTACATAATGATTTGATCGTGTAATGATTCGTTAAGAGAAACAACGATTTGGTCGCCATAACGATTAGATAAGTGAGAAGAATGATTTGCTCTCACAACGATTTGGTTATCATAACGATTTCATAAGTTAGAAACAACGATTTGATTCTCACATCGATTTGATAAGTGCCATAACGATTTGATCGTCACATCGATTTCTCTCTTACATCGATTTCCTAAATGAGAACATCGATTTGACCAAAACATCGATTTGATAAGTTTTCATAACGATTTGAACGCCATATCGATTTGATAAGTTTTCATAACGATTTGAAAGCCATATCGATTTTGTAAGTTTTCATAACGATTTGAACGCCACAACGATTTGATAAGTTTCATAACAATTTGGTTGCCACATCAACTCGATAAGTGAAAACATAGATTTGCCCATCGATTTGCCTATCTTTATAATAACAATTTGCTTTTACTTAAACATCGATTTTGTCCAAACATCGACTTCATGTAAACATCGATTTTCTTTATACTCAGATCGTTCAAATATGTTTGGCGCCTAATGAAAAGTCAAAAATGTCTCTGATAGAGGATTTTCTTTTATCTCTCTAGATCTCTTCTCTCCTATCAGACAGAAAGGTGGTCACTTACTACTTCTGGGAGAAAACAGGAAGCATAGAGGTATGTGAGCTTTTTGATAGAAACATTGTTTTATCTAAACACTCTCTTCTATGCTTGCAGACCTCGTAGACCACAAATATCAGAAGAAAGAGAAGATGAGCAACGGCTAGAACTCCAACGGATCTCCTCAACGGATTTGTTCAAAGTTGTTCATATAAAGATGAAGCAAGGCTAAGTAAAAAAATGGAGAGAGCTTTCCTGAAGATCTTTGAAGGAGTTTACAACCAGTGAGGAACCTCAATGCCACATACACTCAAAGGAAAAGAGAGAAAGAGCCTGAGCCAAAAGAAGTGTTCAAGCAACTGAAGCACTCAAGCATTCAAGCTCCTTCTCCTCTCTTCACTCTCTCATTGTGCATCTTGTAATCTGGGGGAGAATGTCTTTTCGCTGAGAGTTCTTTTAGTGGATTTTCATCTGTCCCAACTCTCAGCCGTGTTCTTTCTTTTCTAAGAAAGATCTTTGTCTAGCTGTAGGACTGTATACAGTGTAGAACCTAGCTAGGGGTTTGTGTCTAGCAGAACCGCACTAGGGTTTGTACCAGGAGGTTGGGTTCTTGACCTGTAAGAGAAGTGGGCTGCCTTCTTGCCCGGGAAAGAGAAGAAGACCAGCTGGGGTGCTGGGTGCTGTATTGTCCTTGAGGGGGACTGTACCCTTGGTTAGTAAAATCCCTAGAGGTTTCTTGGGGACTGGATGTAGGACTTCCATGTGGGAAGGGCCGAACCAGGATAAATCCCTTGTGTTATTTGTGTGATTGTTTATTTGCTTCCGCACTGCTACTCTTTATCACACCAAACTAACCAAACTTTCGAGTGATATTTTTTATGTGTTTAAGTTTCTGTTTCAGATTTCAGAAAACCTATTCACCCCCCTCTTGGTTAGCTTGCTGCGATACCAAAAGGGCCAACAGTAGTGTCTCTAGATCTTCAGTGCATGGTCCACAACTGCTAACTCCAAGTCATGGGTCGGATAGTTACGCTCATGCTCCTTTAGTTGGCGAGAAGCATAGATAACTACCTTACCATGCTGCATCAAAACACAACCAAGGCCTATCTGTGAAACATCCGATGTAACACCCCGAAAATTTAGCAATTTAAAAATTTCAGAAATATAGAGGGATAAAAATAAATAATCATATTGGAGACTTCTAACACCATGTAATTATGAACCATCAACAATAATGGGCCTATAGAACACATTTGGCCCAAGGATATGAATGAACTGGACAGGGAATTACCCAGAAATTCGTGTATGTAATTATGCAATAATTAGAGAGGGCAATATAGGGTTAAAAGATGGGTGATTAGTCATGTAAGGTAAGCCAAAACCGAACTCAATCCCAATTGGTGGTTTCCTAAACCTTTGCTACCTCTTTTGGGTAAGGGAATCCCAGATTTCCTGGAAACTAGGAAACAGAGCTCGTAGCCCCTTTCCTAGTATCGTTAGGACTCTTAACAACATCCTAAAACTATAAGAACTCGTCCCTAAACTCTTGGGGAAGGTTTAACAACGAAGTTTGGGTCGTTTGGAGGCAAGCAAGAATTTCTGAGGAGCAGGAGAAAGGCTGGGAGTCCGTAGCTTCATCCCCTGTATCTTCTGTTGCATCCAGAACATCAACGGGTTTTAGATCTTCGTAAAGGTAGGTGTTCTCGGGCCAAGATTAAAGAAAACCAACACCATCATGTAATTCTCTGAGTCTAGGATCATTTGCATTTGGTTTGACTCAATTTCATGGATTATACGTTGTGTATTCGTCGGTTTTCTGAAGTCTTGCACAGTTAGGGCTTTTTCTTGTTCTTCTTATTATGCACACGATTAAGACCGAATTTGACTAAACTTTCTTCATGAAAGTTCTTCTAATTGACATCACGAGCATCTTCTATGTTGGACGTTTTGTCTAAAAATCCTTCGTTAGAGAGTTAGGAGCATGACAAGAGAGTCTCTGCATGATACTGCGATTTCGGGCTACTATTAGCTCTCTGTTATTCATATGTTTTCTCGGGATTTGAGACCGAATTAGATCAAACCCTCAACATAAAAGTTCTTCTACTTGTTGTCCTCTTCATCTTTCATGTTGAACGTTTTGTCTAAATGTCACTCTTTAGAGAGTTATAAGAGGTGGAAGTGGATCGCTACACTGCAGTCATGTGTTTTTGTCTGGAAGGGGCACTCGTGTCGACCTGACCTGAGCCCGTGTCGACCTGACCTGATCCCGTGTCGACCTGATGTCCCAAAACAGCCCAGAATGTGTTCTGGGAAGCCCTCTAGTGTCGACACAGTCCCATCCCGTGTCGACACACTCACCCAGTTTGACCCAGAAAGTGCTGGGAAGCTGATCTAGTGTCGACACCACCTGTGCTAGTGTCGACACACTGTCCCATATTAGTTAGGGGTTTTCTGGAAGCTGTCTCTAGTGTCGACACTACTTGATCTCGTGTCGACACTACTTGACCTTTTTGCCTTGTTTTTGAAGCACTGTGTCGACACCACCTGAACTAGTGTCGACACTACCTGACCAGTTTTGCGTGATTTTGTCTTGTGTTTGAAGCATTGTGTCGACACCACTTGATCTAGTGTCGACACTACCCTTACAAGATTTTTGTATAATTTGGGTCTAATCATTTCATGATGTCTTCAAGCATGTACATGGTGTTATAAGGTATGCATGGACTTAAAAATAAATCAAACCATTAAAGGAAATGGTAATGATATGAATATGATTCTAATGTGTAAATTTTGATTGTTCTTATGATCCTTGGATTATCTTGTGATCTTGCTTATTGTCAATTGATAAGATAATAATATGATATGAATGTGGGGATGAATACATGATTAGTATGGACATATTAGTGGTGTAAATGTTATGATTTGCATATAAGTTTCATGGTTTCATGTTTTTCGGTGTTTAATTGATTATTGTCATATGCATACATGCTAGGAAATTACATGTTCTACATATGATCTGTCTTTAGAAACACCCTCGTGTCAAGACATTAATGAACTATGAAACATAAGATATGCCATTATCCTGCCTTGTTCTTTTGAGCTGTTTGTCATTCCTTGACTCTATGAATGATCATGTCCTTTTACTATGAGCTTATCATTGAAACTCTGTGGCCATAATGTGAATATGTTTGTTTGGCACAACGTGGGACCTCGGTCCATTTGACCAATGCCTGTGCAATAAGGGCCCTGTCTGGTCCTGGGGAGGAGCACCCCAACGTACTTATTAACCGCGGGAGTATGGACTTGTGGTGCGTGGCATGGCACTGATACGATAAGCAAGATTTGTGGGAATGTGCCTTCGTTTGATATGATAAGTTTGATTTGATCTGATATGATAAGATTTGATATGATACGTCTGTTCACGTGAATACGTGATATCTGTGAATATGGCCAATCTCTTTTGATATGATTCTACTCTTGAAATATCTGTCCATTGTATATGCAATTCGACATTTGATCTGATACGATATCCGTTCTATTCTGCTATTCAATCTGTTAGAAAAGCATGCATTGTCATCATATTCATGTGCATATCTGCCTATTTAAAATGTTAATCATGTATACTAGTGCCCGCACAATATTGAGATGTAATTCCTACTGAGCTAGTTCGCTCACCCTATCATCCTGCCCTTTTTCAGGTAGTGATGAGGAACCGGTGGAGTCGGATGGGACTGGACAAGAGTGACGAGCACCCGTCCTAGAATAGATGACAGTTTAGAAATAGAAATTTAGTAGTCTATGTAATAGTGAAACTTTTCTGGAAGTTATTTGAATAATGGACCCTTTGGTTAATTCTTTCTTGTAAGGTTGTATCTAGTTGAATGAAATGAAATAAAGAGTAACTTTGAGGATATTATTATGATTTGAAAAGTGTTAGTATATTCAATTGTGACTCTGCGCTATTCAACTGTGATACGTTTGTTTGTATCGTTCACGTCCCCCGGTATTTATTCCGCTGCTAAATATCGGGGCGTGACAGTTGGTATCAGAGCCTGAACTTTAGGGTCCAAGGGATTAGGAACATAGAATGAAACTAGATTACACGAGTCAAATCTGTCGTACCTAATGTGAGCTTGGGTAGAGCCATGGGAATAGAAGTCACATGTGATATATTTAGATGACTAACTCACATTATTATCTTGAAGGTACTTTTTACCTCAATGGCCGCTGAACGTGCCCAGGCTAGGGACATGCAACGAACAATACAGAATTTGACTCAGGCTATCTTACAAGCCACCCAAGGTGGAGGAAACCGCGGAGCCGGTGAGCTCCACCGGAATTTCCGGAACATGGATCCGCCTAGGTTTGAAGGGAGTACTAACCCAGATGTGGCTGAACACTGGGTTAAAGAGATTGAAAGGATCTTCAAGGTTATGCAATGCACAGACCAGAACAAGGTACTCCTGGCGACTTTCCAGTTGGAAAAGGATGCTAGGGCATGGTGGGAGTCGGTAGAAGCAACCCTAAATGGACAACAACCAACATGGGCTCAGTTCATTGAGCGTTTCAATACCAAGTACTTTTCTGAGAGAGTCCAAGAACGCAAAGCAGCTGAATTTGCGGCTTTGAAGCAGAGGGGACTCAATGTGGCCGAGTACGAGGCCCAATTCTCTCGTTTGTCCCGTTATGCTGTTCACTTAATTGGGACAGAAAGGATGAAGGCAAAACGCTTTCTGAATGGCTTGAGGCCCCAGTTCATCACTCAACTGGCGCCAATGGACATTCAGACCTATGCCGACATGGTAAAGAAGGCCCAGTTACTGGAGGATGCCATGGAGACTGCTGAAAGAATTACGGGAAAATCTGTGAAAAGGGAGCAAGTGTCTTCTACAGGAAGGTATCAGCCGACCATTGGGAAGAAAAGGCCCAGTGGCGGAACAAATGAACCGACTGATAAAAAGCCAAAGGAGTTAGGTAAGCAGATAGTGGTGGCAACGGGAGAAAGGTGTAAACACTGTGACAAAGCTAGTCACCAGTCTGAACATTGCTGGAGAGCGCAAGGGAGATGCCTACGCTGTGGGAGCCGTGACCATAGGATCTCGGACTGTCCACTACTGAAGGAACAAGCTCCTCAGGACAAGCGTCCGAATGGACAGAAAAGGCAAGTCCGTCTGCAAGCTGTCCAGGAACCAGAAACTGCTGAAGAAGGAGGGATCGTGGAAGGTACACTTACTATTCTTTCCCGACCCGCATATGTTCTCTTTGATACGGGAGCTACGCATTCCTTCATATCTCAAACATTTGTTGATACCCTACCTGAAAAACCTGTCCCAATGAAATCAGAAATAGTTGTGTCAACCCCGATTGGTCCGGGTGCCAATCTTACAAACCATATACCATCCAGTGAAGTGTTGATTGAAACTCAAAACCTACCAGCAAATTTAATATGTATGGACATGGCGGGGTATGATGTGATACTGGGAGCAGACTGGATGTCTGAACATGGGGCTAGTATAAATTGCAGGAGAGGTCGGGTAACTTTTAGCCAGTACCCAAAAATAGTGTTCACCGGGGATAGAAACCGCAGGAGATTGTCAATTATCTCTGCATTACAAGCCAAAAGGATGATGAGGAAAGGTTGTATGGCCTTTCTTGCTACTGTAGTCATTGCAAAGAAGGAAGTCAAAGTGGAGGACATCCATGTCGTCAGCGAATACGCTGATGTTTTCCCCGAAGACTTGCCAGGAATTCCTCCTGAGCGAGAGGTCGATTTTACCATCGAGTTGGTCCCTGGAGCAGCACCGGTATCAAGGGCACCATATAGAATGTCCCCCGCAGAACTGAAAGAATTAAAAGAGCAACTGATGGAACTGTTAGAGAAGGGTTTCATCCGACCAAGCACATCGCCATGGGGTGCACCTGTCCTCTTCGTCAAGAAGAAAGATGGGTCGATGAGGCTATGCATAGATTACCGACAACTGAATCAGTTAACCATCAAGAACAAATACCCTCTGCCGAGAATTGATGAGTTGTTTGATCAATTATCTAGAGCTAGATACTTCTCTAAAATAGATCTCAGATCCGGTTATCATCAATTGAGGATCAAAGGAGAAGACATTCATAAGACTGCCTTCCGAAGCAGGTATGGACATTACGAATTTATTGTTATGCCTTTTGGACTAACAAATGCCCCCGCAGTTTTTATGCAGTTGATGAATAGCATTTATCGCCCATATCTTGATAAGTTTGTAGTGGTATTCATCGATGATATATTGATCTATTCCAAGACAAAGGAAGAGCATGAGGAGCATTTGAGGATTGCATTGCAGATCTTAAGGGAGAACAAACTATATGCCAAGTTAAGTAAATGTGAATTCTGGCTTGAGGAGGTATCCTTTCTAGGGCATGTGGTAACCAAAGATGGTATCGCTGTTGATCCATCAAAGGTTGAGGCTGTGTTGAAATGGGAAAGACCGACAAGCGTCACAGAGATCCGGAGTTTTCTGGGATTAGCTGGGTATTATCGAAGGTTTATAAAGGATTTCTCAAAGATTGCAGTGCCATTGACCAAGCTGACCCGGAAGGAAAATCCGTTTGTGTGGACCAATGAATGTGAGGAAAGTTTCAACAACTTGAAGAAGTGTCTGACTACTGCTCCTGTCCTCGCCTTACCCACTGAAGAGGGAGGATTTGAAATTTATTCAGATGCTTCTGGTACTGGACTGGGATGTGTCTTAATGCAACAAGGGAAGGTAATAGCTTATGCTTCCAGACAGTTGAAGGTCCACGAAGTGAACTATCCGGTTCATGACCTGGAGTTGGCAGCTGTAGTATTCGCCCTAAAGATCTGGAGGCATTACATCTATGGTGAGCAATTTAAAGTCTTTTCTGACCACAAGAGTTTGAAATACCTGTTCTCACAGAAAGAGCTTAACATGAGACAAAGAAGGTGGTTAGAGTACCTTAAGGACTTTGACTTTTCCATCCAATATCACCCTGGGAAAGCCAATGTAGTGGCAGACGCTCTAAGTAGACAACCAGGAACTATTCTAGCTAGTATGATGCTGGGCGAATGGAAGTTACTGGAGCAATTTGCAAGTCTGAATTTAGACGTGGAAAAGAAGGAGGGACAAGTAATGATCTCTAATCTCCAGATACAATCCGGTCTGCTGACCGAAATCCAGGAGAAACAGGGAGGAGACCCACTCTTAGTTCAGATCAGGGAGAAGTTAGAACAAAGACCTGACTTTACTCTATCAACAGAAGGAAGATTATTATTCAGAGGTAGAACATGTGTCCCTGATCATGAAGAACTCAAGAAAAGGTTACTGAATGAAGCTCACCAGTCCAAATATACGATTCATCCAGGATCAACAAAGATGTACCAAGATTTAAAAAGGTCGTACTGGTGGCCGAACATGAAGAGGGATGTGGCCGATCATGTGGCATACTGTTTGACATGCATGAAAGTCAAAGCCGAACATTTCCGTACGGCTGGTGGACTGCTACCACTCGAAATCCCAGAGTGGAAGTGGGATAGTATCGGTATGGACTTTATCATGGGATTGCCCAAGACTCGAGGTGGTATGGATGCAATCTGGGTAATCGTTGATCGATTGACTAAGTCGGCACATTTCTTGCCGATTAAGAGCACCTGGTCCGTGGATGTATTGGCTGCATTATATGTTAAGGAAGTAGTTAGATTACATGGGGTTCCATCTAGCATAATCTCAGATCGGGACCCTAGATTTACTTCACACTTCTGGAAGGGTTTACAAGCAGCAATGGGTACTAAATTAAACTTTAGTACTGCCTTCCATCCTCAGACTGATGGACAAACTGAAAGGACCAATCAAATTGTGGAGGATATGCTTCGTGCTTTGGTGCTGGATTTCAAAGGCCGATGGGATGATCAGTTGTACTTGATGGAGTTCGCATATAACAACAGTTATCAGGCTAGTATCAAGATGGCTCCATTTGAAGCCTTATATGGCAGGAGTTGCAGATCACCCCTTTGTTGGGAAGAGGTTGGGGAGAACCAATGGGTTGGACCCGACTTGATTGAGGGCACTGTCCGGAAGGTTCAGATCGTCAGGGAACGTTTGAAGATAGCACAATCCAGACAGAAGAGTTATGCAGACAAGAGAAGGAGAGAACTGGAATTTCAGGTTGGCGAACATGTTTTCTTGAAGGTCTCACCTTCAAGGGGAATACAAAGATTTGGGATCAAAGGAAAACTAAGTCCCAGATTTATAGGGCCATTTGAAATTCTGGAAAGAATTGGTCAGGTGGCGTATAGACTTGCACTACCTCCGCAGCTAGCAAACGTGCATAATGTGTTCCACATATCCATGCTGCGGAAGTACTTATTCAATGCCGATCATGTAATTGATCACGAGGACTTGGAGATTCGGGAGGACCTGACTTATGAAGAGAAGCCGATCAAACTGTTGGATCGGAAGATTCAGCGACTCAGGAATCGTACCATACCTATGGTGAAGGTTCAATGGAGTCGAGACGGAGTTACTAATGCTACCTGGGAAACAGAGGATAGAATGAAGAAAAACCACCCGGAGCTATTCTCAGGTACGAACTACACCATTACGCGTAAATTTGGGGACCAAATTTCTTAAGTGGGGGAGGATGTAACACCCCGAAAATTTAGCAATTTAAAAATTTCAGAAATATAGAGGGATAAAAATAAATAATCATATTGGAGACTTCCAACACCATGTAATTATGAACCATCAACAATAATGGGCCTATAGAACACATTTGGCCCAAGGATATGAATGAACTGGACAGGGAATTACCCAGAAATTCGTGTATGTAATTATGCAATAATTAGAGAGGGCAATATAGGGTTAAAAGATGGGTGATTAGTCATGTAAGGTAAGCCAAAACCGAACTCAATCCCAATTGGTGGTTTCCTAAACCTTTGCTACCTCTTTTGGGTAAGGGAATCCCAGATTTCCTGGAAACTAGGAAACAGAGCTCGTAGCCCCTTTCCTAGTATCGTTAGGACTCTTAACAACATCCTAAAACTATAAGAACTCGTCCCTAAACTCTTGGGGAAGGTTTAACAACGAAGTTTGGGTCGTTTGGAGGCAAGCAAGAATTTCTGAGGAGCAGGAGAAAGGCTGGGAGTCCGTAGCTTCATCCCCTGTATCTTCTGTTGCATCCAGAACATCAACGGGTTTTAGATCTTCGTAAAGGTAGGTGTTCTCGGGTCAAGATTAAAGAAAACCAACACCATCATGTAATTCTCTGAGTCTAGGAACATTTGCATTTGGTTTGACTCAATTTCATGGAGTATACGTTGTGTATTCGTCGGTTTTCTGAAGTCTTGCACAGTTAGGGCTTTTTCTTGTTCTTCTTATTATGCACACGATTCAAGACCGAATTTGACTAAACTTTCTTCATGAAAGTTCTTCTAATTGACATCACGAGCATCTTCTATGTTGGACGTTTTGTCCAAAAATCCTTCGTTAGAGAGTTAGGAGCATGACAAGAGAGTCTCTGCATGATACTGCGATTTCGGGCTACTATTAGCTCTCTGTTATTCATATGTTTTCTCGGGATTTGAGACCGAATTAGATCAAACCCTAAACATAAAAGTTCTTCTACTTGTTGTCCTCTTCATCTTTCATGTTGAACGTTTTGTCAAAATGTCACTCGTTAGAGAGTTATAAGAGGTGGAAGTGGATCGCTACACTGCAGTCATGTGTTTTTGTCTGGAAGGGGCACTCGTGTCGACCTGACCTGAGCCCGTGTCGACCTGACCTGAACCCGTGTCGACCTGATGTCCCAAAACAGCCCAGAATGTGTTCTGGGAAGCCCTCTAGTGTCGACACAGTCCCATCCCGTGTCGACACACTCACCCAGTTTGACCCAGAAAGTGCTGGGAAGCTGATCTAGTGTCGACACCACCTGTGCTAGTGTCGACACACTGTCCCATATTAGTTAGGGGTTTTCTGGAAGCTGTCTCTAGTGTCGACACTACTTGATCTCGTGTCGACACTACTTGACCTTTTTGCCTTGTTTTTGAAGCACTGTGTCGACACCACCTGAACTAGTGTCGACACTACCTGACCAGTTTTGCGTGATTTTGTCTTGTGTTTGAAGCATTGTGTCGACACCACTTGATCTAGTGTCGACACTATCCTTACAAGATTTTTGTATAATTTTGGTCTAATCATTTCATGATGTCTTCAAGCATGTACATGGTGTTATAAGGTATGCATGGACTTAAAATAAATCAAACCATTAAAGGAAATGGTAATGATATGAATATGATTCTAATGTGTAAATTTTGATTGTTCTTATGATCCTTGGATTATCTTGTGATCTTGCTTATTGTCAATTGATAAGATAATAATATGATATGAATGTGGGGATGAATACATGATTAGTATGGACATATTAGTGGTGTAAATGTTATGATTTGCATATAAGTTTCATGGTTTCATGTTTTTCGGTGTTTAATTGATTATTGTCATATGCATACATGCTAGGAAATTACATGTTCTACATATGATCTGTCTTTAGAAACACCCTCGTGTCAAGACATTAATGAACTATGAAACATAAGATATGCCATTATCCTGCCTTGTTCTTTTGAGCTGTTTGTCATTCCTTGACTCTATGAATGATCATGTCCTTTTACTATGAGCTTATCATTGAAACTCTGTGGCCATAATGTGAATATGTTTGTTTGGCACAACGTGGGACCTCGGTCCATTTGACCAATGCCTGTGCAATAAGGGCCCTGTCTGGTCCTGGGGAGGAGCACCCCAACGTACTTATTAACCGCGGGAGTATGGACTTGTGGTGCGTGGCATGGCACTGATACGATAAGCAAGATTTGTGGGAATGTGCCTTCGTTTGATATGATAAGTTTGATTTGATCTGATATGATAAGATTTGATATGATACGTCTGTTCACGTGAATACGTGATATCTGTGAATATGGCCAATCTCTTTTGATATGATTCTACTCTTGAAATATCTGTCCATTGTATATGCAATTCGACATTTGATCTGATACGATATCCGTTCTATTCTGCTATTCAATCTGTTAGAAAAGCATGCATTGTCATCATATTCATGTGCATATCTGCCTATTTAAAATGTTAATCATGTATACTAGTGCCCGCACAATATTGAGATGTAATTCCTACTGAGCTAGTTCGCTCACCCTATCATCCTGCCCTTTTTCAGGTAGTGATGAGGAACCGTGGAGTCGGATGGGACTGGACAAGAGTGACGAGCACCCGTCCTAGAATAGATGACAGTTTAGAAATAGAAATTTAGTAGTCTATGTAATAGTGAAACTTTTCTGGAAGTTATTTGAATAATGGACCCTTTGGTTAATTCTTTCTTGTAAGGTTGTATCTAGTTGAATGAAATGAAATAAAGAGTAACTTTGAGGATATTATTATGATTTGAAAAGTGTTAGTATATTCAATTGTGACTCTGCGCTATTCAACTGTGATACGTTTGTTTGTATCGTTCACGTCCCCCGGTATTTATTCCGCTGCTAAATATCGGGGCGTGACATCCGAATAGATCGCAAAACCTTCGGCTGACCACACATACTTAACCCTTTCCTCATCAGCTTGGTCAATGGTGCTGCTATGGAGGAAAAGCCTTCTATAAATCGCTTGTAATAACCTGCTAATCCAAGAAAATTCCTGATCTCAGATGGTGTCCTCGGAGTCTTCCACTCTAACACTGCCTGCATCTTCACCGAATCAATAGCAACTCCAGCGCCTGAGATGACATGCCCAAGGTGTTGACCAGGTTGTAAGCCCAGAGGGGGGGGGGTGAATGGATTGCTAAAATTTCTTCTATAAATATTCCTATTAATAAGATTACTTTGACAAGGGACGCTAAACTCAAATATTAGAGTTAATAAGTAATGGAGACAAAATAAAAACAATCACAAGAGCAACATAAATTATCCTGATTCAGATCTCCTATCAGAAGGAGTCCTACGTCTAGTCCCCAAGCAATGACTTAGGATTCCACTAAGGGTACAGTCCCGTTAAGGACACTTACACATCTAGTAGCAGCTGGTCTTCTCTTCACTACACAAAGATGCAATACTCCACCTGATACAACAGGTCTTCCTTCTTACAAAAGAAAATAAACACCCACTCCACAACAGGTCCTCTATTCACAAATGAAGAGGAGAACTCAAGAAGAGTAGAGCGATGATGGCCCCTAGACCAAGCATATAGAAAATGCTTGATCTGAGGTGGAATCTGAGAGACAAGAGAATTACATAAGAGGAAGTTCTCTCAGATCTAAAAACAAGCTCTCAAAAACTAGAAGACAAGTACTTTGTAGAGAGCTAAGAGCAAGAGGCTTTTTCTGAATGAAGGAACAAGCTCTTCTTTCTTTTGTTCTTCCAAAAGTGTTTTTGCATGGAGTCAACATACGTCTATTTATCTTCTCTTGAGGAAGTATCCGTTGAAGTGTCTGTTGTCTCTCATCTTGAAACACGTTACTTGTGTCTGGTCCAACGTAGGAATCAGGAAAACCTACAGTCATTAATGCTGGGATAGACACATACAGAGAGAAAGATTATTTGGATATCCTCTTTTCTTCTGTCAACGTGACAAGTCCAACGTTGGAACATGTGTGACTCCAGAAACTTGCACACAATAAATGCTGGAGCATAGACATCTTAAATGTGTCTAAACTATCAGTCAACGTCACAGGCCATGCTTTAGGAGGATATACCGAAGAGGAAATTCCATTCTGTCATCCTTTAAAGTTCTACTTTATGTGACATGAATATGGTAATCCAAAAGAGATGTCATGCATAGATATTGTACCCGAAATAATAAATGTTTGAGTGCGCAGGATACGCCATATTTCACGGGAAAATTTAAAATGCACAGTGATTCAAAATATATTTGAATGACATGAGAGATAAAATCTAATCAAGACTATCTAGAGTGATTATAAAAATCATTATCAATATTCTTCATTAATTGTCCAAAACATAATCGATGCTGCATGAAAGTCGATGTTTAGAGACAGTCTATGTATAATGATAGTCGATGTCCAAACACAACTGATGTTCATGTGAAGTCGATGTGAGTGTAATCGTTGTTGGAATCGATGTTGATATGAAATCGATGTTGAGATGTAACCATAATCTATGTAGAGATGTAATCGATGTTAAAATGAAGTCGATATGAACGTAATCTATGTACAAATGTAATCGATGTTGAAGCATAATTGATGTTGGAGTGAAATTGATGTTCTAGGTGAAATCGTTGTTGAACCAAAATTGATGTTTGAATGAAGTCGATGTTCTAAATGAAATCGATGTTGGACTGAAATCGATGTTTGAGTGAAGTCGATGTTTTAAATGAAATCAATGTTCTATGTGAAATCGATGTTGAACTAAAATCGATGTTTGAATGAAGTCGATGTTCTAAATGAAATTGATGTTTGAGTGAAGTCGATGTTTTAAATGAAATCAATGTTCTAAGTGAAATCGATGTTGAACTGAAATCGATATTTGAATGAAGTCGATGTTTAAGTGAAATTGATGTTCTAAGTGAAATTGATGTTGAACTGAAATCGATGTTTGAAAGAAGTTGATGTTTAAGTGAAATCGATGTTGAACCGTAATCGTTGTTTAAATAAAATTGATGTTTGAGTGAAATCGATGTTGAACCATAATCGTTGTTTAAATGAAATCGATGTTGAACCGTAATTGTTGTTTAAATGAAATCGATGTTGAAGTGAAATCGATGTTGAACCGTAATCATTGTTTAAATGAAATCGATGTTTAAGTGAAATCGATGTTTTTAACAAAATCGATGTGAAATCAAAACAGTAATCATTGTGAGCTTATAACAGTAGTCGATGTAGACTTAGGCAAATCATATGCAATTGACTTCTAATAAAAATGAGTGTAAATAACTTACTGAATTTGTTTTATTTGATACATGTTGATAAGTTTCAGAAAATAGTGTTAGTCAACAATTTCCAGGGTTTTGTTAATCACCAAATATATATATATATATATAATTTTGGGGATAGGCTGATCATCAATCTCCCCCTTTTTGGTGTTGACAAAACATTAAAAGTATATATATGAAAGAACTGAAATAAATTTGCTGGAAATTTCTAAAGTATATATTTCAGAGTGTTTTCTCCCCTTTTTGTCATTAAGCAAAAAGGAATAGGATGGAATTAATAAGAGAGACAAAGAGAAATGGGAACCAAAAGAGCAAGATGGTATAAATTAGTGAGGGTCTGAGACGTAGAAGGCAGGAGACAGAAGAGAAGCAAGGCAGGAGATAATTTGCCCAGCTTTGACTTCCTGCTCTTCAAAAAGATTCTTAAATACCCCCCAGCTAATGTTATAGGAAGGCCCCATCTCTGCACTGAGTCGTTGAATGTGAATCTGCCTCTGATCCTAAATAAATTTGGTGTACTCCGGAGCGCTGAGAGACAATCTGAAAAATAGGAAGTACCAAAACCTGCATGCTGGAGAAACTTATCTATAGTGATAGGATAATGAAGATTGTGTGCTAGCATTTCCTACTTCATAGCAACAAACACTTTGTATCTTTCAACCCAGATTCAGCCGGGATCTGACACTAGATTGATGGAGTTGAGATCCATGAATTGCTTAGGAGAAAGGGTGGGTTGATTAGACTAGAATATAGATGCATTGAGTTGATCCAACTAGAGAGCAGCCCGATGATATATTGTATGCCAGTCAGATGGGAAAAACTTTTCAGATTCTGCCAGCAGACGAGCTAATACTGAAGATTTAATGAACCCTCTATGATATTCTCTGAATAGAAAACGATGGAAAGCTAAGGGAGCTTCTTTTTGAACAAAGATCCGAGCTTTGACTCTAGCAAACCTCTCAAAGATAATTGGACCAACAACAGAGTCCATGAGCATAAAATGTAATTAAGGGAGCAGCTTGAAATCTGGCATCTTGAAGGTGGCAAAATCAACCTGAAGAGATGTGTGCTGAGACCAAAGATCATTGACTGCAATCCGGAATTGGGCAAGCTGGACTTCAGGAAGACCATTAACATGGCAGTAGTCATTGTACATCTGAAATTACCTTATCAATTTGATTTCCTTCTGAATGAAAGTTGTAACGACCCTCCTTATACCGGTACGGTTATACCAACCCACGTCGAAATAGAGAGCGTTGCTACAGTGGGACATTTACCCAACACATTCAATAGGCTGAGACGTACACAAATAAAAACATATAACAACGGAATAGAAAGAACTGAATATAAACATTTTATTCCATCATCCACATTTTATTCACAGTCCATATAGAACAAAAGGATGTTGCCCAGCTAGCAAGCCCAGAGGGGGGTGAATGGGATTTTTTTAAATATTGAGAAACTAAAATCTGCTCACAAAACAGTCACACAAAACACACTTCGATGGATGTTAGTGTTAGTAAAGATAAACAACAAACACACAAAGGAAATCACACTACACAAGGATTTATCCTGATTCGGATCCCCTCTCCTTAGGAGTCCTACGTCTAGTCCCTGAGCAATAACTCAGGCTTTCACTACCCAAGGGTACAGTCCCCCTTATGGACCCTTACACACCCAGCCACAGCTAGTCTTCTCTTTACAATCCGAAGAGGAATTACAACACCCTGGATACCACTAGGTCTTCCTTCTACTCGAAGGGAACACACACCCTAGAACCCCCAGGTCTTCCTTCAACACGAAGGGAACACAAGAACACAAGAATGTGGAAATGAGATCAAGCCCCTAGATCAAGATTATACAATGCTAGATCTGAAGCTAAGACTGAGAGGGAAAGTTCTACAGTGAGGAACACTCTCAGTACTGGAGGCTCTCTCAAGGATCTTCACTAATCTTAGAGAGCAAGAGCTAGAACAGATGAGAGTTAAAGACTTGGCTCTTCAGGTTTCTTACAGAAGACTTGAAAAATTGTTGTACACTTTGTCTGTTTTCCCGGTATGTTCTTCTGGAGCTTCAATCTTCTTTATATATCTTCTATTTGAAATTTGAACGTTGAAGTGCCCGTTGTCTCTAAGCTTTTGTTTACGTTAGACTGCATGCCACTGTAGAGCAGTCTTTAGCTTTCCATGCATGCAACAAGAGAGAGAGGATCTTCTCTGATATCCGTTATCTTCCATATTGTCCAACGTTGTATTGAGGTACGCTGTCAGAGACCTGCACGCATTAAATGATAAAACAATAGACAACTAGGCTGTCTCTTGTTGTCAGTCAACGTTAGATTGATTTTATATCAAAAATGAAGTTCCATTATGTTCTTCTAAAAAGATGTTTACAATGTAAGTATGGAAATAGAAGATATCATTTGCATGCACTGCAGTGATACGTTCAGTCATAATAAATGCATGGTTGTCTGAAATATATACGTGAAGACTTTGACTTTTCAACGAACTCAGAAATGAGTTCAAATATCAAGATGTTATATTCCATGAAATCGTTACATGCATGACTTATGAAATCATTATGCAAATGAGTTGATATCCATGTAAATCGTTGTGCACTTATAAGCAAACCGATGCACATACAAATCGTTATATAGACAAATCGTTATGACTCTATAAGCAAATCGTTATGAGCAAGTTGTCAGAGATAAAACGATGTGAGAAAATCGTTGTTTGCTGTATCGAATCGTTACGGCGACCAAGTCGTTATGTAACTAAATGAATCATTACAGTGATAGAGTCATTGTGTAACTTATCGAATCGTTACAAGGATCAAATCGTTATGAGACTTAACGAGTAGTTGTGAAGCCAAAATCGTTGTGAGTGCAAGTCGTTTTTCTCACATAAGAAATCGTTGTGAGAGCTAATCGTTGTTCTCACTTAAGAAATCGTTGTGAGAGCAAATCATTGTTCTCACTTAAGAAATCATTGTGAGAGCAAATCGTTGTTCTCAATTAAGAAATCGATGCGATAACCAAATCGTTGTGAGAGCAAATCGTTGTTCTCACTTAAGAAATCGTTGCGATCAATGCAATCACTTAGCGAATCGTTATGGAAACAAATCGTTGTGATCTCTTAGAGAATCCCTTATGGAAGCAGATCGTTGCGATCTCTTAGCGAATCGTTATGAGAGGCAAATCGATGTGAATGAGGAAATCGTTATGATTCTAAGGAAATCGTTATAACAACTACAGAGTTGATGTGTACTTAGAAAATTTCATGCTTTGTACTTACATTGCTATACTACTTACCCATTTACCTTGTTATTCCTTGTTTCATTTCTTGTGCTCAAATCTCATAGAAAATATGTTAGATTAAACTTTATATAGTTTTGTTAATCACCAAAATATATATGTAATTAATTTAAATTACATGGGGATAAACTGATCATCAATCTCCCCCTTTTTGGTGATGACAAAACTTAACAATAAGCATAGATGATCTGAAATGAATCTAAACGAAATTGCGGAAATATAAGAGATTTAATTTAGAAGAACTAAATTTCTCTCCCTTTTTGTCATTAAGCAAAAAGATATAAGAGTGAGACAAAGAAGAGAGATAAAATAGAGAGAAGAGCAAAGAGCTTTTCTATGAATCTTGGGAGGTTATAGAAAGGTAGAAGGCAGGAGATAGAAGGGAGGCATGTCGCTGAATAATGCACAAGGCCTTGCTTTCCTTCTCCTCAAAATAGATATGGAAAACCCAAGAAGCAATAGAGTAAGATGGCCCCATATCTGGAAGCATCCTCTTGATGTGAAGTTGGTGCTGATCTTCTAGAAAATTAGCATATTCTTCACTGCCAAGAGATTGTTTGAAGAAGAGGAAGGATTCAAAGCTGGCAAATCGAAGAAATTGATTGATGTTGATAGGGTAGTGAATCTGATGCTGCAGAAGATCTTTCTTCAAGGCCAAAAATAGCTTGTATTGTTCGACCCATTGCACAAACAATTCCTGAACGGGATTGATGGAATTCAAATCTAGGAAGCCTTTAGCAGAGAGATGTGGCTTGCCTGACTTGACCAAGGAAGAATTTAACAATTCCAACTGAAGAGCAGATTGATTGTAATGCTTTTCCCAATCTGTGGGAGAAAGCCTTTCACATTCAGAAATGAGTGGAGCAAGAACTTCAGAAGAGATGTGGCCCAGATGAAATTCTCGAAAAATAAACCTTTGAAAGGAGGGGAGGTGACCCTGCTGAGCTGATATTCTTCCCATTACTCGAGCAAATCTCTCAAAAGCATGAGAGCCAGCAGAGGAATCCAACACCAAGGAGTGTAGCTTGGGAAGAAAAACTTTTTCAGGCAATTTCAGGGTTGTGAAGTCCACTGTGAAGGAGCAATTGACCGGATTTTCAGCTAGAAGAGTGGCAATAGCTCCATGGAATTGGCCAAACTATACTTCAGGTAGCTTGTTGAGATATCGAAAATCATTGTACAGCTGGAAGTACCTTGTGATCCTTATTTCTTTGAGAATGAAAGGGGCCTAGAGAGCTTGATGGTGAAACACAAACCACTCAGAGAGGGTGAGTGGGTGATCCTGGGAGGAGTGCTATCTGACTTGGCAAGAAGATATTTGCTGTAGAGAGCCTTATGCCCTTTAGCCTACTGATCCTCAGTCTTGCACTCAGCCATTTGGAAGATTTTTGATTGGTCGGCTTTGGGAATATGGCAATAAGGAAGGACAATGTTCAGGTGATCAGTTAGGTTGAGAAAGGGAATGCCAAAAGTGGTGGAAAGAATGCACTTTTGGAGATATTCACAATAAATTGGTCTCCTTCGATTTTCAACAGTGAGGGAGTCACAAAGAGGAGGAAACTTAGGTTCGGAAGGAAGAGCTAGGGTGGATGAGAGTTTCCTCTTTTTCTGAACAAGACTAGAGGAATCAGTCCTGTGAACATGAGTAGCAACTGCCAGGATTGAGATGAGTGTGGTGCGCTCCAACTCATTCTCACAGTTGTTTAGAAAAGCACTGGCAAGTTGTGGATTTTTAGGAATGAATGTGATAGAAGAGGGTGGAGTAGGAGGATGAAGGAGAGAACTTGGAGAAAAATTGGTGGATGATCTGGCTGAAGAGGGGCCAGAAGAGGATGATGCTCCAGCTAAGGAGGAAATTAGAGGATCTTCACAGACATGTGAAGGTGGAGAAATGATTTGAGAGATAGTAGGAGATGACATGGGTTGAGATGGAAAAGGAGTTGGGGAAGAGATGGTGCGAGGCATAGGTTGTTCGAAGGTGATGGGTGTTGGAGGTGTTGTGGATGAAGAGGGTCGTGAAGGAGGGGCTGGTGTTGCAAGACATGAAGACTCAGGGGCTTCGGGAGCAGCTGCAGGCTCTTCTACTCTTGGAGACACAGTGTAAGGCCCTCGAATTTTGTTGCAATATTTTATTTCATGTAAATAATTCATGTTTGTGTATGCATAGATGTACATATCTACGTATGTATTAACTAGTTATACGTATGTGTGCATGTGTATAATTAGTTGTAAATAATGTATGAATTGCATGGTGGTAGTGTGTACATGATAATACATATGTATGGCATGTATATGTGTATAAGTTAAGCATGGTTTCTGCATGTTTTGAGTTCAGGCCAAAGGACCCAATGGCGTCCACATGGATGGACGCCCATGCTGAGTCAGCGTCCACCTCGATGGACGCCAATACTTAAGCTAACGTCCATGGATGTGGACGTTAAGATCTCTGACCTGCATGCGTTGCAGACCCCAAAACTCCGGGGGCAAGCAAGCCCAGCCATTGGGGAGATGTCCCCAACGGCTAGCAGGCTTTCACATCACCTCTCCGGGGTTCCCCAAACCCCTCTCCTTTAAGCCAAACTCCTTCTGCACCAAAAAGAGTTCTCTTTGGCTCTTTGCAAAGAGGAGAGAAAACCCTAGCTTCTATGAGAGAAAACTGAGCTTGGCAAGCTTGAATCCGCCGACTGAAGGATTCTTCCGGCGATCCACTGCTGCTAGGAGGGAGTCTGGACCTTGGGGAAGGCTTCCCCAACACTGGACTGAAGCTTGCATCGATTGAGAACCAGGAGGAGAGCACTTTTGGAGGCTTCTTGGGACTACCCAAGGAGAGATTCATCAACCTCTTTGATCCCTTTGAAGATTTATTTAGAGGCAAGTACCCCATACATTTCGTCCATGTAGATGTCTAGTAGGGTTTTACTATTTTTACAGATTTTAAATCGTGTCCTGGATCCTCCTTTTCACCCTGTATTTGGAGCTCGGTCTGTGCTCTTGCACAGACAGGAACTTGGCGTCAAGGCCTCTTGCCGCCAAGATCTCCAGTCTGCGTCCAGCGACCTTGCCATCCAACTCCTTGAATGGCCAGAGATTGTTGTTAAGTTCTTCAGGACAGAACAATGAGCTGTTCTTCCTGGTATATGACTATTTTCGATGTGTTTTTGCAATGAGGATATAATGTAACTTCTATATATTATGTATACTAGTTAATGTGGTGTGTGGGAGAATTATTGTGCATTTTTTTTGTGGATGGTAGAATTTATTAGCTTATTGAAATGCATGTGGAAGATATGGCTATGTATGTTCACCCACTATTCTCATGATCTGTGGAGAATTTGGGTGCCCTAAATTTTATAAACCATGCGTGTATGGGTCAGTCTGTGCCCTACAATTTCTGAATTTTTCCCATGCTCCTATGATTTACTGTAAATTTCTGAAATGATGTGTATGTTGGGTTCAGGGCTGTGAACTGTTGATGTTCGTGTTATGTTCTATGTTAAATTGAAATTTTAATAGCGTGAAAATGAATGTCTTCATTTCTGTAAATATCTAATAATTCAGAAAAATCTAGAAATTTGCATGTGAGGTTATAAACCTGTAATCAGAATGTGGTTAAATTTACAGGCCATTGGGATAACCGTGGAATGCATTATGGGATTTCTATGCAAAAATATGTAATTAATGCATGCCATTATGAAAATGAGTTGAATTGTGTTTTCAACCTGATTACTATAAGTTACTGAATGTGTAATCTCTATCATCTGTAGTATCATGCTAGGAAAACAGAGCCATGTGTGAATGAGAGAATGCAAAGGTGTGTGTGCGCCATGTGTAAAAATGTGTCTAAAAATCGGTATGTGTAATGTGTAAGACTGTGCCAAGTGTGATACTGGTTCCATAGAGGGCCGTGGAACCGTACCATGGAAAAGTCCCCATGGGAAGGTTCAATGTGTTAAGATCCTAAGGGCATTAGGATGAAATCCTGGAGGTGGACAAGTACCACTGGTTAGGGTGGAGACTTGTTCTCCCAGTCTGCGCAGTCCAAGAGTCGTCACTATATTGCCTAGGTGACGTCTATGTGTATGTGTTATGTGATGTGTCCTTCTTATGGTGGTTTGTACTATGTGTCACGGCACTAAAGTGTAAAATGTGAAATGTGAAATGTGAATGTGATCATGTGTAAATTGTGTAGTGTGAATATGTGTAAATGTGCAATGTGTGAAAAGAGAACTATATGAATGGGAAATTGTGAAAACATGTGGAACCAATATGTGAGATTGTGAAATTGTAGTCCATGATATGATAAGGTGAAATTATGTTACAACAGCAACCAAATTGTGGCTATGAGAATGTGTTATATGTGTAAAAATGCGTAGATCCATGCTAGTAGCACTTCTTGCATATGTGTGAACAATTCCATGTCTCGTTGTTATCATGTTGTAGTTTAATTAAGAATGTAGCTCTCATGTGAAGGGTATGAATTTCTATTCCATGATAAAAACAGCAACCTTAAAGTGTATAAAATGATAGTTTACATATGCCAAAATGTGTAGCAACCATGTTAGGAATGATTTCCTTTATGTATGTGAGAATCCCATGTTTAGTCGTTTCATGTTATAGTTTAATCTGAAGTGTGGTTTTCATGTGATTGAATGAGTAGAGAGCATGTGATAGGATATTTATGTTGAATATCTTAAATCATGTACCATGTGTTTAGTTTGTAGAATTACTATGACAGGTTGTCTCTTATAAATGTTCAAGCATGCTATATGTTTTACCTTGTGAATTGAAATGAAAAACCTACCGTGATGTATGCATGTATGATGTGTGTGGTGTTACTTGCTGAGTCTTTTAGACTCATTCCTTGCTTCGGCGTACAGGTTTAGTTGGTGACCCGGCACATTTGGAAGAGACCGTGGAGAGTGACTCCGAGCGTGGCGAGTAGCCTAGTGGAGTCGTCATCGTGTCATTTTGCTTTCATTGTATGCAATTGAGGCATTGTAATGAAACTATTATGTAATTGTGGACAAGTCATGTAATTCGATTTTTTTAGCACTTTAAATTTTGTGGACTTTAGTTATCTTTAAATTGTCATTTGAATCATGTATGTTAAATGTGGATGATGAAATGAAGACAAGTAGTTCTTTTGTTTCCGCTACTCTGTATTTATATTTATGAGCATCTCAATCATATGTTATTGTTGGGTAAATGTCCCACTGTGATGACGTTCATTATACCGACGTGGATTTGTATAATCGTACCGGTATAAAGAGGGTCGTCGCAGAGATTGGTATCATAGCTAGCGACCGGTTGAGATTTTACATGAATATATATGAATCATCATCTTCATTACATGCTAAGTCTACATAGGAATGTCCACATGTGTAGAATTCATTAATAATGAGTGGAAAATAGATAAGAAAATGGTTAGGAAATAAATTAACGTAGCTCTAATGGTGGCTGAAATTTATTGCAGCCATGGCTTCGAGAGGTAGGCGTGGCGGATTGTCGGCCCGTGAGGACGAGCCGAGACGTGAGGAGTGGGCGGAGCAGCAGGCCCCGACACCGCAGTGTCCTGTACTTCCCCCACCGCCGCATGTGGATTATGGAGTGTTCATGCAAGGTCTTGTGCAAGCCATGCAGACGCAGGCTCACACTCAGGCTGCACTCCAAGCTCAGTTGGAGGCTCAGGTTAGCATGATTAATTCAAGTGTAGTCTTTTATTTAATTGTATGGTATTATGTTGAATGTGTATTATTTGTTGTTGGATATAGCAGGCTTAAGTACCAGCTCAGGACCATGGTGGACCTTCCATCATGGAAAGATTCAAGAGGATGCTGCCACCCTCTTTTAAGGGGGAGAGCGATCCATTACTAGCTGAGAGTTGGATGACGGCGATTGAAAAGATCTTCCGAGCTATTAGGTGTGCGGATGAGGATAAGGTTACCCTAGCCACCTATATGCTTCAGGTATGTGTTAGTTTGTATGTTTGTATGTTCTATTAAGTTAGATTTGTTTAGATGGTGCTTATGAATGGTGTACTGCAGGAAAGAGCTGATGTATGGTGGGCTTCATTACTACGTACACGGTTTGAAGGCGGCGCGGTTGATGTTGCTTGGGACGAGTTCGTGAGGCTCTTTCGGGCCAAGTTCATCCCCGAGCATATTCAAGATCGGATGGAGCAGAACTTCCTCTCTTTGACTCAAGGCTCCATGACTGTGCTAGAGTATGAGGCAAGGTTTGCAGAACTATCTAAATATGCACCTCATATCGTGACGGATGAGCGCAAGAAAGCAAAGAACTTCGTGATGGGCCTGAAGCCATCACTGAGGACGAGGCTAGTGGCGTTCGACCATCGCACCTTGGACGAGGCCCTTAGCGCTACCTGTAGGCAGGAGGGCGAATGCAGCAATATCTGGAGAGAAGAGGCCTGCAGCTACGTTCCAGCGGCAGGACAAGAAGAAAGCGGTGTACCAGACACAACAGCGATTAGTGGTAGTCGGCAGTACTCAGGTACCTCTGTACGTTCCCTGGTGTGAAGAAAGAGTGTCCCCACTGTGGGAAGACACATGGTGGTTCCGAGTGTTGGATGATTGCGGGAAAGTGCTTGAAGTGCGGAAGTAGTGACCACAAGATCATGGATTGTCTGAGACTTCAGCAGGGAGTCCAGTGCGGAGCGCCAGTCCCAGCAGTGGTAGCGGCAGCAGCGCCAGCTACAGGAAGACCAGGAAGGCCTCGAGCCACAGCTCGAGTGTTTGCTTTAGCGCGCGAGGACGCCGAGCAGGCGGAGCATGTCACCGAAGGTACAGTTTTACTTCTAGGTGTGCACGCTCGGGTTTTGTTTGATACGGGTGCTACTCACTCGTTCATTTCCGAGTGGTTCGCTAGGCAGTTAGCCCTAGAGTCAGGCATAGAGTCTGAGGATTTAGAGGTCCCTTTGTCTATGCACACCCCTACGGGTACGGTATCGACTAGGAAGTGCATTTCGTCGTTACCTGTGTGCATTGAGGATAGAATCCTAGAATGGTGTTTCTTCTTGCTAAAGATGAAGGACTTTGATGCTATTCTTGGTCTGGATTGGCTAGAGGAGCACTATGCGTTAGTAGATTGTCGTGGGAAGAGGATTGTTTTCCACATTCCTGGTGAGGATGAGTTCTATCATCCCTTGCCAAGGAACTTGGCGGGAAAGTTAGTCATCTCTGCCATGAAGGCGATGTGCATGGTAAACAAGGGTTGTGACGCTTTTCTTGCCAGCGTGGTATTAGTACCTAAGGCTGTTGAGTCACCTACTCTTGCAGAGATTGATGTGGTGCAGGACTTTCCAGATGTCTTTCCTGATGACTTTGTCTGGATTGCCACCGGATAGAGAGATAAGTTTACCATAGAGTTGCTTCCGGGCACCTCTCCTATCTCGAAGGCTCCATATCGGATGGCACCTGCGGAGTTAGCGGAGTTGATGAGGCAGTTGCAGGAGTTGCTTGATAAGGGATTTATTCGCCCTAGTGTTTCCCCTTGGGGCGCACCTGTATTATTCGTCAAGAAGAAAGACGGGTCACTTAGGTTATGCATTGACTACAGAAAGCTGAACCAAGTGACAGTGAAGAACAGGTATCCCTTACCTCATTGATGATTTGTTTGACTAGTTGCGAGATGCATCAGTCTTTTCTAAGATTGATTTGCGATCTGGTTATCATCAGTTGAGGATTCGGAGTGAGGATGTGTCCAAGACGGCATTCAGATCTCGTTATGGACATTATGAGTTTTTGGTTCTTCCTTTCGGATTGACCAACGCCCCTGCAGCGTTCATGGATGTCATGAATAGGGTGTTTAGGCCGTATCTAGATAGCTTTGTTGTGGTGTTTATTGATGATGTTCTGGTCTACTCTTCGGACGAGGCCACACACCGTCAGCATTTGAGGGTAGTATTAGAGGTTCTCCGTGAGCACAAGCTGTATGCTAAGTTCAGCAAGTGCGATTTCTGGTTGCGCGAGGTTCATTTCCTCGAGCATGTTATCTCCGGTGCTGGTGTTGCAGTTGATCCAGCAAAGGTCCAGGCAGTTATGGATTGGGAGACTCCCAAGACCCCTTCGGAGATTCGTAGTTTTCTGGGTTTGGCTGGTTACTATCGGCGATTCATTGAGGGATTTTCATCCATCGCCGCCCCATTGACTCAGCTCACCAGAAAGGGAGTGAAGTTTGTCTGGTCCGAGAAGTGTGAGAGTAGTTTTCAATTGTTGAAGACTAAGCTCACGTCAGCTCCGGTGTTAGTCTTACTGAGCGGTGTAGAGGGTTTTGCTATCTACACGGATGCATCTCGGATTGGCTTAGGCTGTGTGCTAATGCAGCAAGGAAGGGTAGTGGCGTATGCTTCTCATCAGTTGAAAGACCATGAGAAGAACTATCCGACTCATGATTTGGAGCTCGCAGTAGTGGTTCATGCCCTAAAGATCTGGAGGCACTATCTTTATGGTGTCAGATTTGAGGTGTTTACCGACCACAAGAGCTTGAAGTATCTTTTCTCCAAAAGGAATTAAACCTAAGGCAGAGAATATGGATTGAGTTCTTGAAGGATTATGACTTCGACCTTCAGTATCACCCTGGGAAGGCGAATGTCGTAGCGGATGCTCTGAGTAGAAAGAGGCCATCTCTCCAGCAGGATTGGAAGATGTTGGAGGATGCGGCTTGCGCGTTGATGAGTTAGAGCCATCGCTATGCCAGGCTTTTGTAGCTCAGTTATCTCTTAGGTCCTCAGTTTTGGATGAGGTGATCGAGCAACAGAAAGCCGACCCTAGACTCTTAGAGTTAGTGGGCAAGGCAGGCATTGCTCGTAATGAGGACGGTGTGATTAGATTCCATCACCGTGTTTGTGTCCCTGATTTGGTAGATGTCCGTGAGCATGTGTTAGCGGAGGCTCATAGGTCAAGATTTTCTATCATCCGGGTAACACGAAAATGTACCAGGATTTGAAGAGGTCCTTTTGGTGGTCTGGCATGAAGAGGGATGTAGCGGATTATGTATCCCGGTTTAGTATGCCAGCAAGTAAAGGCCGAGCGACAGCGACCATCCGGCCTTATGCAAGGATGGAGATCCCAGTGTGGAAGTGGGAAGCTATCACTATGGACTTTGTTTCGGGTTTGCCTCGATCTAGAAGGGGCAATGACTCGATTTGGGTAGTTGTAGATAGATTCTCGAAGACTGTGCATTTCTTACCTATGAAGAAGAAGCAGTCGGTTGAGAGCTTAGCTAGATTGTATGTTAGTAGTGTGGTTAGATTGCATGGTGTGCCGAGTCGATCATTTCGGATCGAGATCCGAGATTTGCTTCGAGGTTGTGGAAGGGTCTTCAGCATGCGTTTAGGTTCAGAGCTGAAGCTCAGTTCGGCGTTTCATCCCCAACTGATCGACAGTCCGAGAGACTATCCAGACTGTAAGGCCCTCGAATTTTTGTCGCATTATTTATATTTATGTGTGTATATTTGTGCTTGTGTATGTATGTACATATTTACGTACGCATTAATTAGTAAAATTACGTGTGCATGTGTTTATGTTAGATGTAAATAATGCATGTATTGAATGGTGATAGTATGGATATAATACCGTATACATATTGCATTTATATATGCCCGGTATGCATGGTTTTCTGCATATTTTAGAGTTCTGGCCGAAGGCCACCTTGGCGTCAAGCCTAGGCCGTTTAGGAGGTGTCAGCGTCCAGACATGGACGCCAACACTAATCCTGGCGTCCAGCGATATGGACGCCAATCTCTCTGGCCTGCATGCGCAGCAGAGCTGCAAGCTTCTGAAACAAGGTAAGCCAACCATTGGGGGATGTCCCCAACGGCTCTGAAGGCTGTCAAATCAGCATGGTGAGTGGGAGAGAGACTCCCCTTATTCTGAACCCGAAATGGCCTCTCCCCACTCCTCCCTTCACCTTGCAGAGAGGAGAAAAAGTGAGAAAAACCCACCTTGCCACCCAAAAAACCCACACTTCTGAAGCTTGATCCGGAAATCTACTGCTTCAAGGAGGTTGCTGGATCAAAGGAGGAGGCTTCCCCGACATCCCCTTGGCGTGGATATCATCAGGAGCCGGAGGAAGAGATCATTTGGAGGGAGTTCTGCACTTCTTGGGACAGCCCAAGGAGAGCTTCACCGAGCCCTAGATCCTTTGGAAGAATTTTTGAAAGGCAAGTGACCTATCCATGATGTCCTGTATGAGTCTAGGTTGGTTTTGCAATTTTTGTACATTTTTCCTCGAGTCCTAGACCCTCCTATTCACCAAATCTTGAGAGGTCGGGTCTGTGTTTCTGCACAGACCTGCATTGACGGCAAGGTCCCTGGACGCCCAGATCATGCTTGGCGTCCATCGGCCATCCCGCTGACTCTGAGTCAGCGGCCAAGACTGCCGCCAAGTTCCTCTGGACAGAACAGTGAACTGTTCTGCCCTTCCTTTACATTAATTTCGGTATGGTTTCCGTGATGAGGATATATGGTAATCCTATACTCTATGTATATAGTCAATTGTGGGTGTGGATGATGTGGTGTGTGATGGTGAATGTAGGAAATTGTATCCCTTAAACTTTTAAGCATGACTTGATGATAATTCTTGCCAATCCATGTTCATGAGTAGGATTAATTGAATGCCTTGGTTTTATCAGATCATGGAGATTAGTAGATCAGTAGATGTAGCCCAATTTTGGTAAAATGTCCATGCTTGCAGAGTTGCAAATAAATTCGGTTCGGTAATTAGAAGACATGCAAAAAAATGGTTGTGGTGTTTGATCTATAGATGTATGATTTAGGGTAGATATGTATTCTCAGATCATGTATGTGACAGAAACTCTATTAAACAGTAAGTGGCACATTTCATGATGTGTAAGTTCCATGTAACTAAATTGTGAATGGCATGTAAAAAAGTGTTTGATTTTCTGTAAATTTATTTAGCTCAGAAAAATCTGAAAAATTGAGTGTATGATCTTGAACCGAAAAACAGCATGTGGTTAAAATTTCAGGTCATTTGGATCAGTAAATAAGAAGTTATGTTTTCATGTGAAATGTGATAATACGTATATTATCGTAATGTGATTAGTTATTGTCTAAAACCAACTTGATTAGTGAAATTCCTGTGTGTTAACTCCTGAAATTCTGTAGTACCATGTTAGGAAAAACAGAGATATTCATGTGAGAGGAAGTGAATGTGATGAAAAGTGTGAAGTGTAAAACCATGTGTTAAAACGGTAATGTGTAACTGTGCCAATGTGACACTGCTTCCGTAGAGGGCAGTGGAGCTGTATCAGGGAAAGTCCCCCTGAGAAAGTTCAATGTGTAAGTGACCCTAAGGGCATTAGGGGGAAATCCTGGAGGTGGACAAGTACACTGGTTAGGGTGGAGACTTGTTCTCCGGTCTGCGCAGTCCAAGAGTCGCCATTGGAATGCCTAGATGGCGTCTATGTGTAATGTGATGTGTATATGTCCTTCTTTGGTGGTTTGGACTATGTGTCACGGCACCTAAAATGTGTAATGTGAAATGTGTAATGTGTATGTGTCCATGTGTAAATGTGTAAGTGACAATGTGAATGTGTATGTGTAAAGTGAACCATGTGAAAGAGGAAACTTGTGTAAAGAAAATGTGAAACTAAAGATGTGAAAGTATGTTATTGAAAACCATGTGAGACAAATCTGAAATCATGTGAAATCAGTGAATTTATGTTATTATCATCATGTTTTATGTGCAAAGATGTCTAGAATCCATGTTAGGGATAATTGGTGAAAACGGGTACAAGATAGCATGATTGTTTGATCACATGATATGTTTTATGCAATATTGTAGCTTTCATGTATAGGTTACAGCCGTTAAACCATGTGAAATCAGCAACCTAAAGCATGTGAAAAGGTTTATGTATGTACTTAAGGACATGTGAAATCCATGCTAGTTGTGTCCCCTTTCATGTATGTAAAATGTTCATGTTGGTAGCTCTCATGTCTTAGCTCTTAAAGATTAAAGTTTCATGAGTAAATTGAATAGAGAGCATGTGATAGGTGAATTTATTTTAGAAATCTGAAAGCATGATCATGTATAAAATGTAAAACTTTCATGATAGGTTGAAACTTGAATTGACTAGCATGCCATGTGTGCAAATTGTAAATGTGCATGTAGAAACCACTAGGACTTGTACGTGTATATCATGAGTAGTGTTGCTTGCTGAGTCCTTGGACTCACTCCTTGCTTCGGCGTACAGGTATAGTTGGTGACACGGCACCGTTGGAGGAGACGGTGGAGACGGACTCCGAGCGCGGAGACTAGCTTGGAGTTTCTTGAGATTTGTGTATTTCATAAGTATGTAATTTGAACATTGTATTAGAGTATTATGAAAAGGATGTAAAATGTGGACAATTGTGGTTCTATTTCAGCAATTTAAATTATGTGGACCTTTAGTTCTTTTATGTTAATTGCGAATTGCATGTATGTTTAATGTGGATGATGAATGAATGGAGACAGTTGTCTTTTACTTCCGCTACTCTGTTGTATATTCGCGTGTATCTCAGCTGTATGTATCGTTTGGGTAAATGTCCCACTGTGAGGACTCTTGCTATACCGACGTGGGTTGGTATAACCGTACCGGTATAATGAGGGCCGTCACAGAGATTGGTATCAGAGCGAACGGTTGAGATTACACATGAATATACCTAAGTCATCATCCCCATTGCATGCTAAGTATGTCCACATGTGTAGAAAACACTAATAAGAAATGAAAGATAGATAAGAAAATGGTTAGAGAACTTAGTAACCTAGCTCTAATGGTGGCTGAAATTTTATTACAGCCATGGCTTCCCGTGGACGACGTGGAGGTGCCAGCTCGCGACGACGAGGAGAGGCGTGAGGAGCGGGCGGAGAGCAGGCAGGCCGGCCCACAGGGTCCTGTGCTTCCCCACCACCGCCAGTGGACTATGGAGTATTCATGCAAGGTCTGGTGCAAGCCATGCAGACGCAGGCTCACACCCAGGCAGCACTCCAGGCCCAGTTGGAGGCCCAGGTAGATAATGAAACAACTAGTAGTTTGCTATTTAAATTGCATGATATTGTGTTTATTGTATATTGTTATTGTTTAATGTAGCAGGCTCAGGCCCCAGCTCAGGACCATGGTGGACCTTCCATCATGGAGCGATTCAAGAGGATGACCCCACCCTCTTTTAAGGGGGAGAGTGATCGCTAATGGCAGAAAGCTGGATGAGGGAGACGGAGAAAATCTTCCGAGCTATCAGGTGTCCTGATGAGGATAAGGTGACATTAGCCACCTACATGCTACAGGTATGTTTTAGTTTATGCTTGTATGTTGTGTTGTCAAGTTAGAATTTGTTAGTTAGTGCTTATGAAGGTGTATTGCAGGAGAGAGCTGATGTATGGTGGTCCTCCCTACTACGTACACGCTTTGAGGACGGAGCAGTAGACGTGGCGTGGGACGCGTTCGTGAGGCTCTTCCGAGCCAAGTTCGTCCAGAGCATATCCAGGACAAGATGGAGCAAGAATTCCTTTCCTGACGCAAGGATCAATGACCGTCCTGGAATACGAGGCAAGGTTTTCTGAACTTTCTAAATATGCACCGCATATCGTAGAGGATGAGCGCAGGAAGACCAAGAAGTTCGTGATGGGACTCAAGCCATCACTGAGGACGAGACTCGTGGCGTTTGACCACCGCACGCTAGACGAGGCCCTCAAGCGCCTGCAGGCAGGAGGGAGAAATGGAGCAATATCTGGAGGAGAAGAAGGCTTCGAAGAAGAGGCCGGCAGCGACATTCCAGCGGCAGGATAAGAAGAAAACGGTGTACCAGACACCGCAGAAACCAAGGACAGTCAGCAACTCTCAGGTACTTCTGTACGTTCCCCTGGTGTGAAGAAAGAGTGTCCCCATTGCGGGAAGACCCATGGAGGTTCCGAGTGCTGGTTAGTAGCGGGTAGATGCTTAAAGTGTGGGAGCAGCGACCACAAGATCAAAGATTGCCCAAGACTTCAGCAGGGAGCTCAGCGTGGAGCGCCAGCACCAGCAGTAGCGGCAGCCGCGCCAGCTACAGGAAGACCAGGAAGGCCTCGAGCCCCAGCTCGAGTGTTTGCTTTAGCTCGCGAGGACGCCGAGCAGGCGGAGCATGTCACCGAAGGTACAGTTTGCTTTTCGGTGTGCACGCTCGGGTTTGTTTGATACGGGTGCTACTCACCGTCATTTCCGAGCGGTTCGCTAGGCAGTTAGCCCTAGAGTCAGGCATAGAGTCTGAGGAGTTAGAGGTCCTTTGTCTGTGCACACCCCTGCGGGTACGGTATCGACTAGGAAGTGCATTCCGTCGTTACCTGTGTGCATTGAGGATAGATTCCTAGATGGGTGTTTCTTCTTGCTAAAGATGAAGGACTATGATTGTATCTTGGTCTGGATTGGCTAGAGGAGCACTATGCGTTAGTGGATTGTCGTAGGAAGAAGATTGTTTTCCGCATTCCTGGTGAGGATGAGTTCTCTCATCCCTTGCCAAAGAACTTAGCGGGAAAGTTAGTTATCTCTGCCATGAAGGCGATGCGCATGGTGAACAAGGGTTGTGACGCATTTCTTGCCAGCGTTATGCTAGTACCCGATGCTGGTTCGTCACTGACTCTTGCAGAGATCGATGTGGTGCGGGATTTCCAGATGTCTTTCCCGATGACTTGTCTGGATTGCCACCGGATAGGGAGATAGAGTTCACTATAGAGTTGCTTCCAGGCACCTCTCCTATCTCGAAGGCCCCATATCGGATGGCCCCTGCAGAATTAGCCGAGTTGAGGAAGCAATTGCAAGAATTGCTCGATAAGGGATTTATTCGCCCTAGTGTTTCCCTTGGGGCGCACTGTATTATTCGTCAAGAAGAAAGACGGGTCACTTCGGTTGTGTATTGATTATAGGAAGTTGAACCAAGTGACTGTGAAGAACAGGTATCCCTTACCTCGGATTGATGATCTGTTTGACCAGTTGCGAGAGGCATCAGTCTTTTCCAAGATTGACTTGCGATCTGGTTATCATCAGTTGAGATTAGGAGTGAGGATGTGTCCAAGACGGCATTTAGAACCCGTTATGGACATTATGAGTTTTGGGTCTTCCTTTCGGATTGACCACGCCCCTGCAGCGTTCATGGATCTCATGAACCGGGTGTTTAGTCCGTATCTAGATAGCTTTGTTGTGTGTTATTGATGACGTGTTGGTCTATTCTCCGGATGAGGCCACGCACCGTCAGCATTTGAGGTTAGTCTTAGAGGTTCTCCGTGAGCACAAGCTGTATGCGAAGTCAGCAAGTGCGAGTTCTGGTTGCGCGAGGTTCATTTTCGGGCATGTTATCTCCGGCGCTGGTGTAGCTGTTGATCCAGCAAAGTCCAGGCAGTTATGGATTGGGAGATTCCCAGGACCCCTTCGGAGATTCGTAGTTTCCTTGGGTTAGCTGGTTACTATCGGCGATTCATTGAGGGTTTCTCATCCATCGCCGCCCCTTTGACAAAGCTGACCAGAAAGGGTGAGAAGTTCGTATGGTCTGAGGCATGTGAGCGTAGCTTTCAGCTATTGAAGGCTAAGCTTACTTCTGCTCCGGTATTGGTATTGCCTAGTGGTCTAGAAGGTTTTGCCATTATACGGATGCATCTCAGATTGGTTTAGGCTGTGTGCTCATGCAGCAAGAGAGGGTAGTGGCTTATGCTTCTCGTCAGTTGAAGGAGCATGAGAGGAACTATCCGACTCATGATTTGGAGCTCGCAGCAGTGGTTCATGCACTAAAGATCTGGAGGCACTATCTTTATGGTGTCAGATTTGAGGTGTTTACCGACCACAAGAGCTTGAAGTATCTTTTCTCCCAAAAGGAATTAAACCTGAGGCAGAGGAGATGGATTGAGTTCTTGAAGGACTATGACTTCGACCTTCAGTATCATCCTGGAAAGGCGAATGTCGTAGCGGATGCTCTTAGTAGAAAGAGGTCTTCGCTCCAGCAGGATTGGAAGATGTTGGAGGATGCAGCGTGCTCTATGACCGAGTTAGAGCCATCGTTGTGTCAGGCTTTTGTAGCTCAGCTATCCCTTAGATCCTCAGTCTTGGATGAGGTGATTGAGCAGCAGAAAGCCGATCCTAGATTGTTAGAGTTAGTGGGTAAGGCGGGCATTGCTCGTGATGAGGACGGTGTGATTAGATTTCAGCACCGTGTTTGTGTCCCCGATGTGGTAGATGTCCGTGAGCATGTGTTAGCGGAGGCTCATAGATCGCGATTCTCTATTCATCCGGGTAACACTAAGATGTATCAAGACCTGAAGAGATCATTTTGGTGGTCCGGCATGAAGAAGGATGTTGCGGATTATGTGTCTAGATGCTAGTATGTCAGCAAGTGAAAGCCGAGCGGCAGCGACCATCCGGCCTTATGCAGAGGATGGATATCCCGTATGGAAGTGGGAAGCTGTCACTATGGATTTCGTATCGGGTTTGCCTCGATCTAGAAGGGGCAATGACTCGATTTGGGTAGTGTAGATAGATTCTCGAAGACTGCTCATTTCTTGCCTATGAAGAAGAAGCAGTCAGTAGAGAGTTTAGCTAGATTGTATGTTAGCGGTATCATTAGATTGCATGGTGTGCCGAAGTCGATCATTTCGGATCGAGATCCGAGATTTACTTCGAGATTGTGGAAGGGTCTTCAGGATGCGTTAGGTTCGGAGCTTAAGCTCAGTTCGGCGTTTCATCCCCAGACCGATGGACAGTCCGAGAGGACTATCCAGACGCTCGAGGATATGTTGAGAGCGTGTGTTCTGGATTGGAAGGATGATTGGGAGCGTCATTTACCTCTTGTGGAGTTCGCATACAACAACAGCTTCATGCTAGTATGGTATGGCTCCATTCGAGGCGTTGTATGGTAGGCCCTGCAGATCTCCTTTATGTTGGGAGGAGACTGGTGATAGGCAGTTGATCGGACCGGAGTTAGTTCAGGAAACTTCGGATAAGAAGATCAGGAAAAGGCTTGTTGCGGCACAGGATAGGCAGAAGAGTTATGCCGACAACAGAGAAAGGATTTGGAGTTCGAGGTTGGCGATCATGTCTTCTTGAAGATATCGCCTACTCGAGGTGTTGTCAGATTTGGCAGGCATAGCAAGCTAAGCCCTAGATTCATTGGCCCATATGAGATTCTCAGACGTTTGGGCAGCGTGGCGTACGAGCTAGCATTACCCCCAGCTTGGCTAGCGTTCACCCGGTATTCCACGTATCTATGCTCAGGAAGTATGTCCGAGATCCGTCTCATGTGATTAGTCATGAGCCGTGGAGATCCAGCCAGATCTTTCGTATGTCGAGCAACCAGTAGCCATTCTTGACCGGAAGGTTCAGCATCTCCGGAACAAGAGTATGCGTCGGTGAAAGTTCTATGGCGGAACTTCTCACGTGAGGAGGCTACGTGGGAGCTTGAGGATGCGATGAAGAAGAAGTATCCCCTTTTGTTTGAGTAGTGTCGTTCTAACTTCGAGGACGAAGTTCTTTAAGGGGAGAGGGTGTAAGGCCCTCGAATTTTCGTCGCATTATTGTATTTATGTGTGTATATTTGTGCTTGTGTATGTATGTACATATTACGTACGTATTAATTAGTAAAATTACGTGTGCATGTGTTTATATTAGATGTAAATAATGTATGTATTGAATGGTGATAGTATGGATATAATACCATATACATATTGCATGTATATATGCATGGTATGCATGGTTTTCTGCATATTTTAGAGTTCTGGCCGAAGGCCACCTTGGCGTCAAGCCCAGGCCGTTAGGTGGTGTCAGCGTCCAGACATGGACGCCAACACTAATCCTGGCGTCCAGCGATATGGACGCCAATTCTCTGGCTGCATGCGCAGCAGAGCTGCAAGCTTCTGAAACAAGGTAAGCCAACCATTGGGGATGTCCCCAACGGCTCTGAAGGCTGTCAATCAGCATGGTGAGTGGGAGAGAGACTCCCCTTATGTCTGAACCCGAAATGGCCTCTCCCCACTCCTCCCTTCACCTTGCAAGAGGAGAAAAAGTGAGAAGAAAACCCTAGGAGAAAGCTGAGAGAAAAACCACCTTGCACCAAAAAAAACCCACACTTCTGAAGCTTGATCCGGAATCTACTGCTTCAAGGAGGTTGCTGGATCAAAGGAGGAGGCTTCCCCGACATCCCTTGGCGTGGAGATCATCAGGAGCCCGGAGGAAGAGATCATTTGGAGGGAGTTCTGCACTTCTTGGGACAGCCCAAGGAGAGCTTCACCGAGCCCTAGATCCTTTGGAAGAATTTTTGAAAGGCAAGTGACCTATCCATGATGTCCCTGTATGAGTCTAGGTTGGTTTTGCAATTTTTGTACATTTTTCCTCGAGTCCTAGACCTCCTATTCACCCAAATCTTGAGAGGTCGGGTCTGTGTTTCACAGACTGCATTGACGGCAAGGTCCCTGGACGCCCAGATCATGCTTGGCGTCCATCGGCCATGCCGCTGACCCTGAGTCAGCGGCCAGAGACGCCGCCAAGTTCCTCTGGACAGAACAGTGAACTGTTCTGCCCTTCCTTTACATTAATTTCGGTATGGTTTCCGTGATGAGGATATATGGTAATCCTATACTCTATGTATATAGTCAATTGTGGTGTGTGGATGAATGTGGTGTGTGATGGTGAATGTAGGAAATTGTATCCCTTAAACTTGTGAGCATGACTTGTGATATTCTTGCAAATCCATGTTTCATGAGTAGGATTAGTCTGAATGCCTTGGTTTTATCAGATCATGGAGATTAGTAGTCAGTAGATGTATGCCCAATTTTGGTAAATTGTCCATGCTTGCATTTGCAAATAAATCGGTTCGGTAATTAGAAAGACATGCAAAAAATGGTTGTGGTGGTGTTGATCTATAGATGTATGATTTAGGGTAGATATGTATTCTCAGATCATGTATGTGACAGAAACCTCTATTCAACAGTAAGTGGCAAATTCATGATGTGTTAAATCCATGTAACTTAAATTGTGAATGGCATGTAAATAAGTGTTTGATTTCTGTAAATTATATTTAGCTCAGAAAAATCTGAAAAAATTGAGTGTATGATCTTGAACCCGAAAACAGCATGTGGTTAAATTTCAGGTCATTTGGATCAGTAAATAAGAAGTTATGTATTTCATGTGAAATGTGATAATCTAAGTAATATCGTAATGTGATTAGTTATGTTGTCTAAAACCAACTTGATTAGGGAAATTCTGTGTGTTAAACTCTGAAATTCTGTAGTACCATGTTAGGAAAAACAGAGATATTCATGTGAGAGAGGAAGTGAATGTGATGAAAGTGTGTGAAGTGTAAAACCATGTGTAAAACGGGTAAATGTGTAACTGTGCCTGTGACATGCTTTCCGTAGAGGGCAGTGGAGCTGTATCAGGGAAAAGTCCCCTGAGAAAGTTCAATGTGTAAGTGACCCTAAGGGCATTAGGGGGAAATCCTGGAGGTGGACAAGTACCACTGGTTAGGGTGGAGACTTGTTCTCCCGGTCTGCGCAGTCCAAGAGTCGCCATTGGAATGCCTAGATGGCGTCTATGTGTAATGTGATGTGTATATGTCCTTCTTTGGTGGTTTGGACTATGTGTCACGGCACCTAAAATGTGTAATGTGAAATGTGTAATGTGTATGTGTCCATGTGTAAATGTGTAAGTGACAATGTGAATGTGTATGTGTAAAGTGAACCATGTGAAAGAGGAAAATTGTGTAAAGAAAATGTGAAACTAAAGATGTGAAAGTATGTTATTGAAAACCATGTGAGACAAATCTGAAATCATGTGAAATCAGTGAATTTATGTTATTATCATCATGTTATTATGTGCAAAGATGTCTAGAATCCATGTTAGGGATAATGGTGAAAACGGGTACAAGATAGCATGATTGTTTGATCACATGATATGTTTTATGCAATATTGTAGCTTTCATGTATAGGTTTACAGCCGTTTAAACCATGTGAAATCAGCAGCAACCTAAAGCATGTAAAAAGGTTTATGTATGTACTTAAGGACATGTGAAATCCATGCTAGTTGTGTTCCCCTTTCATGTATGTAAAATGTTCATGTTGGTAGCTCTCATGTCTTAGCTCTTTAAAGATTAAAGTTTCATGAGTAAATTGAATAGAGAGCATGTGATAGGTGAATTTTTTCTTAGAAATCTGAAAGCATGATCCATGTATAAAATTGTAAAACTTCATGATAGGTTGAAACTTGAATTGACTAGCATGCCATGTGTTGCAAATTGTAAATGTGCATGTAGAAACCACTAGGACTTGTAGTGTTATCATGAGTAGTGTTGCTTGCTGAGTCCTTGGACTCACTCCTTGCTTCGGCGTACAGGTATAGTTGGTGACACGGCACCGTTGGAGGAGACGGTGGAGACGGACTCCGAGCGCGGAGACTAGCTTGGAGTTCTTGAGATTTGTGTATTTCATAAGTATGTAATTTGAACATTGTATTAGAGTATTATGAAAAGGATGTATAAATGTGGACAATTTGGTTCTATTTCAGCAATTTAAATTATGTGGACCTTTAGTTCTTTTATGTAATTGCGAATTGCATGTATGTTTAATGTGGATGATGAATGAATGGAGACAGTTGTCTTTTACTTCCGCTACTCTGTTGTATATTCGCGTGTATCAGCTGTATGTATCGTTTGGGTAAATGTCCCACTGTGAGGACTCTTGCTATACCGACGTGGGTTGGTATAACCGTACCGGTATAATGAGGGCCGTCATAGAGATGTATCAGAGCGACCGGTTGAGATTACACATGAATATACCTAAGTCATCATCCCTGGAGGTAAGTAGTCCACATGTGTAGAAAACACTAATAAGAAATGAAAGATAGATAATTTCCACATTGTAGAAAACACTAATAAGAACTTAAAGATAGATAAGAAAATGGTGAGAGCACTTAGTACCTAGCCTAATGTGGCTGAAAGAAATTTTTATTACAGCATAGGCTTTTCCCGTGGACGACGTGGAGGTGTGCCAGCTCGCGACGACGAGGAGAGGCGTGAGAGCGGCGGAGCACATGCCCCGGCCCCACAGGGTCTGTGCTTTCCCCCCACCACCACCAGTGGACTATGAGTATTCTGCAAGGTCTGGTGCAAGCCATGCAGACGCAGGCTCAACACCCAGGTGCAACTCCAGGCCCAGTTGGAGGCCCAGGTAGAATCTGAAACACTAAGTGTTTGCTATTTAAATTGCATGATATTGTGTTTATTTGTATATTGTTATTGTTTAATGTACAGGCTCAGGCCCCAGCTCAGGACCATGGTGGACCTTCATCATGGAGCGATTCAAGAGGATGACCACCCCTTTTTAGGGGAGAGTGATCCGCTAATGGAGAAGCTGGATAGGGAGACGGAGAAAATCTTCCGAGCTATCAGGTGTCCTGATGAGGATAAGGTGACATTAGCCACCTACATGCTACAGGTATGTTTTTTGTTTATGCTTGTATATTGGTTGTCAAGTTAGAATTTGTTAGTTAGTGCTTATGAAGGTGTATTGCAGGAGAGAGCTGATGTATGGTGGTCCTCCCTACTACGTACACGCTTCGAGGACGGAGCAGTAGACGTGGCGTGGGACGCATTCGTGAGGCTCTTCCGAGCCAAGTTCGTCCAGAGCATATCGGACAGATGGAGCAAGATTCCTTTCCCTGACGCAAGGATCAATGACCGTCCTGAATACGAGGCAAGGTTTTCTGAACTTTCTAAATATGCACCGCATATCGTAGAGATGAGCGCAGGAAGACCAAGAAGTTCGTGATGGGACTCAAGCCATCACTGAGGACGAGACTCGTGGCGTTTGACCACCGCACGCTAGACGAGGCCCTCAGCGCTGCCTGCAGGCAGGAGGGAGAAATGGAGCAATATCTGGAGAGAGAAGGCTTCGCAGAAGAGGCCGGCAGCGACATTCCAGCGGCAGATAAGAAGAAAACGGTGTACCAGACACCGCAGAAACCAATGACAGTCAACAACCTCAGGTACCTTCTGTACGTTCCCCTGGTGTGAAGAAGGAGTGTCCCCATTGCGGGAAGACCCATGGAGGTTCCGAGTGCTGGTTAGTAGCGGGTAGATGCTTAAGTGTGGGAGCAGCGACCACAAGATCAAAGATTGCCCAAGACTTCAGCAAGGAGCTCAGCGTGGAGCGCCAGTACCAGCAGTAGCGGCAGCCGCGCCAGCTACAGGAAGACAGGAAGGCCTCGAGCCCCAGCTCGAGTGTTTGCTTTAGCTCGCGAGGACGCCGAGCAGGCGGAGCATGTCACCGAAGGTACAGTTTTGCTTTTCGGTGTGCACGCTCGGGTTTGTTTGATACGGGTGCTACTCACTCGTTCATTTCCGAGCGGTTCGCTAGGCAGTTAGCCCTAGAGTCAGGCATAGAGTCTGAGGAGTTAGAGGTCCCTTTGTCTGTGCACACCCTGCGGGTACGGTATCGACTAGGAAGTGCATTCCGTCGTTACCTGTGTGCATTGAGGATAGATTCCTAGATGGGTGTTTCTTCTTGCTAAAGATGAAGGACTATGATTGTATCCTTGGTCTGGATTGGCTAGAGGAGCACTATGCGTTAGTGGATTGTCGTAGGAAGAAGATTGTTTTCCGCATTCCTGGTGAGGATGAGTTCTCTCATCCCTTGCCAAAGAACTTAGCGGGAAAGTTAGTTATCTCTGCCATGAAGGCGATGCGCATGGTGAACAAGGGTTTGACGCATTTCTTGCCAGCGTTATGCTAGTACCCGATGCTGGTTCGTCACTGACTCTTGCAGAGATCGATGTGGTGCGGGATTTTCCAGATGTCTTTCCCGACTTGTCTGGATTGCCACCGGATAGGAGATAGAGTTCACCATAGAGTTGCTTCCAGGCACCTCTCCTATCTCGAAGCCCCATATCGGATGGCCCCTGCAGAATTAGCCGAGTTGAGGAAGCAATTGCAAGAATTGCTCGATAAGGGATTTATTCGCCCTAGTGTTCCCCTTGGGCGCACCTGTATTATTCGTCAAGAAGAAAGACGGGTCACTTCGGTTGTGTATTGATTATAGGAAGTTGAACCAAGTGACTGTGAAGAACAGGTATCCCTTACCTCGGATTGATGATCTGTTTGACCAGTTGCGAGAGGCATCAGTCTCTTTTCAAGATTGACTTGCGATCTGGTTATCATCAGTTGAGAATTCGGAGTGAGGATGTGTCCAAGACGGCATTTAGAACCCGTTATGGACATTATGAGTTTTTGGTCCTTCCTTTCGGATTGACCAACGCCCCTGCAGCGTTCATGGATCTCATGAACCGGGTGTTTAGTCCGTATCTAGATAGCTTTGTTGTTGTTTTATTGATGACGTGTTGGTCTATTCTCCGGATGAGGCCACGCACCGTCAGCATTTGAGGTTAGTCTTAGAGGTTCTCCGTGAGCACAAGCTGTATGCGAAGTTCAGCAAGTGCGAGTTCTGGTTGCGCGAGGTTCATTTTCTCGGGCATGTTATCTCCGGCGCTGGTGTAGCTGTTGATCCAGCAAAATCCAGGCAGTTATGGATTGGGAGATTCCCAGGACCCCTTCGGAGATTCGTAGTTTTCCTTGGGTTGCTGGTTACTATCGGCGATTCATTGAGGGTTTCTCATCCATCGCCGCCCCTTTGACAAAGCTGACCGAAAGGGTGAGAATTTCGTATGGTCTGAGGCTGTGAGGCGCAGCTTTCAGCTATTGAAGGCTAAGCTTACTTCTGCTCCGGTATTGTATGCCTAGTG
>CM024757.1:137522901-137593327 GCA_014218235.1 Colocasia esculenta
TATCCCTATCTAAGACTCCTGTTTCTGCAATTAATAAATTGGAGGCCATGAAGATCAATTAATGGCTTTGCTCAATTGTGTCTGACCATTTAGAATCAGAAATGTCTCTTATCTGATTAGGGTGATAGATTTTGTTATATTCTTTCTTTACACAGTGACAAAGACTATTCATAGTGAAGAGAACCCTGAAGACTGGATCATTTACAGATAGAAGTTAATCAAATTATATCAACTCTTGATAAAAAACCCCATAACAACTATTTGTAAAAGAAAAATCAATTAAGATATTAAGCAGTAGTAGGCCTTTTTCTTATATCTTATAACTTATAGAATGGCAAAACTGTATAGATTACCAAGGTTAGCATCAAATACACAGAAAATAGGATTTTTACAGGTTAAGTACTCTGTTCAATTAACTTGAGTGTGATTCATCTTCAAAAAAGTCTTAGAAATGGCATCAGATAGATAGAAAAGACATCATATCTTTTTTTTTTACTCTGACTTCTAAGTGGTCTTTTTTATTTATGAGTACCTCTGTATCATTTCCTCTGACTCCAGAAAGGATCCCTATCTTCTTTTGACTGACCAACCCTTTTGTGTGGGATAGAATTTGGGTAGGTGCAGGGTTAGCAACTCAACATTTTTTTCCATCTAATATTTTTTTTATTCTTCTCATTCCCAAACTGAATTATATGTTTGATGTGCGTAGTGACAATAGAAGATTTTAGGTTAATTACATTTTTAGTGCTTTCTTTTTTGACTACCCATTATGTAATCACTTTTAAACAAAATGTTTTAAAAGCTATTTTGTTTGAGAAATTATTGACCATAGATTCTCCAAGTAATTTTGGCCCACTTTACTGTTTGAATGATTCAGAAAGATTCTACAAGTAACTTTTCAACCTAGCATATGCTTCTCATTCAGCTTTTAAATCTTTCTTTTCTGTTATGTAATTAGTTTTACCGCTTCCTCATAGATATATATGATGTGTTATGTTGTTGTTTTAACAAGAGATGGGCATTGAACAGCACAACATATCATTCTTGATATTCTGACTAAGGGCAAGAATCCTACTGTCAATGCTTAAGATCACAACAATTTGGTGCAAAAAATATGAAGTAGATATCCTGATTTTTTATTTTTTTCACACACTCTTTGACTATTCTGTTATTTAATCGTTTGAGACTTTTTAAAGAGGGGCAATCAATTGGTTCTGCCCATTTGTTTTTTTTATGTTATGAGTTTTAAGAATGAACTCTCTGATTTTTTATGTCATGAGTTTTTAAAGGACAGATTTTGAATTTGTATTATATTACCGGGGCCTTCCATTGAAATATTCTCAATGTTCTAATTATTTTGTAATTAGTCTTACCTGAATACTTATTTTTCTTACTTGCCCAGGAGGAACATAGCAATTTAGTTTGCCTATAGGAAATTATAATTTTGATGTGCATGTCACCATTTGCATTTTATGTACATGTTTTGCATTTCATAGACACCTATAGAACCGAACATAACCTTAAAAAAAAATTAATATGCAGGGAAAGTAGCCTACTACTCAGCTTCTGTCCACTTACTCACTACCTCAACAAGTATTTTCTTTACCAAGATCATTTTCTTTTTCTTTAAGCAAAGTTCAAACTTTTTGAAATTATTAGCTTTCTGACTATTCATTTTTGTCCCAATTAACTGCATTTTCTACAATTCCTATTTTTCTGAGATGTCTTTTCATAGAACTCATTCTCCTAAAGTGTAACATCATGCATACTTCAATAACCATAGTTTAATAGCTAAGAAAACAAAATCGTTTGAAGCAATCTCTTAAACTGAAAGAGGCATATAGAAACAATAACTTAAACTGAAAGAGGCACACTTCACACTTCAGACTTTAGCAAACTGGGACTTGGGTGCTTTGGCTAGATCAGCGTGTGATTTGGACAAATCAAGAACTCCATTCAGTTAGCAAAAGTAACTATTAAGTAAGCAACAACAAATCAGAGGACGAAGAAATAACATTAGTAATAGCAACGGCAAATTGTAGAGTTCTGCAGTCACCAAATAACTTTGGGTGCTAATGCTCTTGGATATAGAAATTGGGGGGGGGGGGGGGGGGAGGTGATTTTGGTATACATGGAAGTCCCCTCCCTTCTTCCCTCACCAGCAGGTAGCCAGACTGCCCCCATGTTCAGCAGCTTGAGGGTAAGTTTCTAAAATGACCAACTCACCTTTTGCCAACAGGTGCAGGTAAGTCTACAACATTTTGCTGCACATACCCACTGATGGAGAGCATCTTATAAATTAAAATGTAAAATTAATTAACTACATTATCATGTGGACTTATATCATTGATTTCATCATCCCACTGGAATGGGTGTTCTCTTTTTTCTAGGATGAACACATTACCATGTACTTTTTTCTCAGAGTTTAGCACCTCAGCACGTAGCTTCTCAACTTCCCTTGCCATGGAGATGAGGTTCTTCTCCATCTCTTGCATCTGCTTCACTTGCTCTATATTCGAACCTTTTTCGTACTCAAAGCCAGTCCTTTTCTCCACAATATGAAGACAATTTTGGTTATCAGGATGAAACAGGAAGAATGTGAACAACAAATAGAAAAGAAAGAAAAAAAGAAAAAAAATCATAACACTAGGAGATGTTAATGCTTACCACAACTTTTGATGCTCCAGCCTCAAACTATCTATCTCAGCACGCAGTTCTGGAATCTTCTTAATGTCAGTAAATGACTTCTGTAATTCTTCAGTCATCTGCTGTATTGGGAAGTCAGGTCCTGTCTCTCTGTCACCAATCTCTGTGCCTCCAGATGTGGCTGCTATAATTCTTTTCTCACACTCTCACCAGCCTTCATATCTGCCTCCATTTTCACAATTTTCTCCAATAATGTTCTCATCTGCATGTCACTTGCCATCCTTTCCTTACTGACATGCTCATGCCGTCTCTGCATTTCCTACTGAGCAATAACAAGCTCTTGCCCCAAAGTTACATGGCTTGCTGCTAAAGAAATCAACTACAAACATTAGGATGAGTACACCAAGAAAAGGAATCCCACTAGACCCAGAAGAGTTCTGCATCCAGGGCAGGAATCTATCAAATCACTATTATCTAAATTTAATCATTGTATTTGGTACTTGCACGAAAATACTTGGATCATTAAAAACTTCTAGCAGGAATCTGCATTTTCATCCACCAAAAAAAACATAACTAATAAACTAATGGATTAATCATCAAGTATCTAACTCATAATACATTAACAACATAATTTTGAAGGTTATGGTGCCTATCCATGAGAAAATGATAGAATGCCACTTGTGGTTTTTTAGACAAGACAACAAACTAAAAGGCACTTTTTTGTCCATAAGATAATCTGGATTCTAATGTGTTACATACCACATGTGAACTTGGATGTATATTTTTAGAGATCATCGGCCTTGAGCCAGTGTACTGTAAGCAAATCCAATCACTGCCAGTAGGTTCCAATTTATGTTTGTCTACAATGCACCACTATCAAGGCCGATGATCTCTAAAAATATACATCCAAGTTCTATTATATATATTTGAAACTATTTCTGTATATATTCAATTGTGCTTAAAATTTAAGTTCATAAGCATTGTTTCTTTTATTGAACTGATGAGCCTGCATAATGCGAATCATATAAAGATTACCATTATAAGTAGGGATGTCAATGGGCCGGGCCTGGACCGGGCCTTGCTAGGCCCGACCTAGGCCTGGCTCAGGCCCGGGGGTAGGCCCGGTATGGGTGGCCGGGCCCGGCCCAGGAAAAGCCCAGTTAAGCCCGGCCCGGCCCGAAAAAATAAGAAAAATATTATTTTATTCATATAATATATAATTTTATATATCTACTATAATATATCTATAAAAAAATAATATATATTTTACTTATATCTATATTAACATTTAACTTATAAAAGATTATATTTTGAGTAGATTTATGGTAGAAAAAATACATATAAATCTCATTCTACATATAAATTTTATATTTAATATAAATTATATTATATTTTTCGGGCCGGCGGGCCAACCAGGCCGGGTCTCACAAAGTCCAAGCCCGGCCCTATTCTTTTCCGGGCCGAGCCAAAAAATTTTAACGGGCTCATTTTTTCGGCCCAAGCCCGGTTAAAACGGGTCGGACTTCGGGCCTCCGGGCCGGCCAGGCCCAATTGACACCCCTAATTATAAGACTCCATGTCTTTCAAGGCATCCTTCATGGGGCTTGATGCTATCTTCATGGATTTTGTTAATGCTAGTTTTGCTCGTAACTCTCATTCCCAATTATATGAACTGCTGCTCAAAGTAATGTTGGAAATTGGATAGTGTTCTAGGAAAATTAACCACAAATATATATAGTTTGTATAGATTGTTTTGCTTTGCTTTATTTTGTATAGAACCCCTACACATCTATGGCACTGTCAGGTTATTCATAACATCTTCATTATTTTTCTGAATATTGTACCTAAATGATTTTTTTTATTAAGATGCTATGAGTATATGCCTCCACCTCCCATCAAAACAACAGATTTTGAAGTAGAGGAATTTATGGAATCTCATGGTAGATTTTCCTATGAGTATATGCCTCAACCTGCAATCTAATTTTCCTGCCTGTACAATAATCTTCTCTATGAATCTTCTACAAGAGGATCTCCAGGCACTGTAGCTCCACATTGAGAAGTGGATCAGAACAAGTGTTACACCCACTTGAGAAAATGACCCACCCGGTTGATTCTTTTGGAAGCCTTCCATCCGCCAAATCAGCAAGCCCTGCCCAACTGTCTTGGAACCCTGCAAGAACATGTGATCCAATGTTTCTTCAACCCAGGAAATTGCAGCAAGAACCTCGGGGAAACACTGATAGCTGTTTGGTAACTCTCTGCAAGAACACACCACTGGAAGAAACCAAACATGGTATGTCATCTCCTCTTCCAATTCCTGGTGCTTTTGCATCATTTGGAATCCATGGAGCTCGGGGCACCACCATGCACCAAGAGAGATGAATTCTGCATGGCGTTCTGGAAGAGACAAACACATGGTTCCTCGGTTTAGCAGGCCTGGTGAAGATAGTAGTAGCATGCTGAACAGAGACTGATACCCTTTAATTCTTTTTCTTATGGCTTCAACCATACTCTTATCACCCTTATTCCCAAAAAAATCAAAGCATCCACTACTAATGATTTCAAACCTATAAGTTTGTGTAATAGTGTCTGAAACCATTACGAATAGACTTAAACCCCTACTCAAGGACTTGATTTCCAAAACCAGGTTGTTTTTTGTGCGAAGTCGTCAGATCACAACTGTATTGTGCCAGTGGCATGGTCTGGTAGAACACAGTGATTGAACAATCAGAAATTCAAACCAGAACCAAGATCTTACTCATGCCAAATTTAAATGGGCTCCTCATAATTCTCACAGCTATACAGCAAAGGTGAGCAAGATGCTAACCTAGCACCACAAAGACAACTAGACTTGCCTAGATGATCATCGGTGATTTTATTACTTTTATTTGCAAATATTCAGCTAATGTTTGATGTTTTACAGATAGTACATACTTTAAACATATGTTATACTAGTTTATTTCAGTTCCTAATTGATATTTGGCAAATAATAGAAACAACAAGGTTTACTTTCCTGACCACAGGTTTACCTAGGATATTTTCCCATGAGTAATGTTTTTCCTCAACTCTCTTGAAGATCATACTAATTTCGATAATAGTGTTATAGGATCTGAAGGTATTGCTGAAGTTTAATATGTAAGTAAAATCTGAAGTAAATTTTCTTTCATGTATAATCTAAATATTTGAATTTTTTGATCATATTATTCATTTCATTTTTATTATAATTATAGGACACACTCTCAGTCTCTTGCTCTTCAAGTAACATTACTCCAATGAAGAGAGTTGCAGCTGATACTCTTAACCAGCCAAACTCTTCTGATGATCTTACTCCTGCTCAGATGTCATGCAACAAGAAACAGATCAGATTGAGAAAATGACGTTGACAGTTTTGAAGAATGAATTTTATCGTTCTACATTTTAAACTTTCCCAAAACATTTTCACTATGATATTTTGGATTGTTGTTAAGAACATGCTTTTGTTTTGCCACTATATTAGTTAAAGTATGTTTTTGAAAATTTATTTTGTTCTGGAAGATATAATGATAAGAATGTCATTAAGCTTTGATTTTAAAATGATCGATGATTTATGATAATATTTTTTGTAGTAACATTTATATCTCTAATATATCAATTAAAAGATTGTTGACAATTTATGATAAAATCTAGGTTTGGACTCTCGGTTTGAGCTCGACGCTCAAATTCATCTTAAGCAAGTTAGTTTAGTTTAAAAATGAAGAACTTAGCTAGGTTTGGAGGTCTAAAATTAGAATACTAATTCAATCGGCCTCCGATTTGTTCCAGCACGGTCGGGGCAATGAGTGTGACCTGTGAAAACTGACAGAGTTCAATTCTGACTCCCAGTTTGAGCTCGACGCTCAATTCACAATAAGCAAGTTAGTTTAGTTTAAAAATGAAAAACTTAGGTTTGGGGGTCCAAAATTAGAAATACTCATCCGATTGGCCTCCGGTTTTTTCCAGCACGGCCAAGGCGATGATTGTGACTTGTGAAAATTGACGGAGTTCAATTCCGACTCCCGGTTTGAGCTCGACGCTCAAATTTACATTAAGCAAGTTAGTTTAGTTTAAAAATGAAGAACTTAGGTTTGAAGGTCGAAAATTAGAAATAGTCATCCGATTAGCCTCCGATTTTTTCCAACACGGCCAGGGCGATGATTGTGACTTGTGGAAATTGACGAAGTTCAATTTCGACTCCCGTTTGAGCTCGACGCTCAAATTACATTAAGCAGTTAGTTTAGTTTAAAAATGAAGAACTTAGGTTTGGGGGTCCAAAGTTCGAAATACTAATCCGATCGGCCTCCGATTTATTCCAGCACTGCCAGGGTGATGGTTGTGACTTGTGAAAATTGACGAAATTTAATTCGGACTCTCGGTTTGAGCTCGACGCTAAAACTCATCTTAAGCAAGTTAGTTTAGTATAGAAATGAATAACTTAGCTAGGTTTGGGGGTCTAAAATTAGAATACTAATCCGATCGGCCTCTGATTTATTCCAGCACAGTCGGGGCGATGAGTGTGACTTGTGAAAACTGACGGAGTTCAATTCCGACTCCCGGTTTGAGCTCGACGCTCAAATTCACATTAATCAAGTTAGTTTAGTTTAAAAATGAAAAATTTAGGTTTGGGGGTATGTAATTAGAAATACTCATCCAATTGGCCTCTGGTTTGTTCCAGTATGGTTGGGGCGATGGTTGTGACTTGTGGAAATTGACGGAGTTCAATTCCGACTCCTGGTTTAAGCTCGACGCTCAAATTCAACTTAAGTGTGACTAAAATAGTGTGACCAAAATATTGACCGCAAGTGAGTGAATAAAAATCTATAAATTTAAATAATTTATTGTTTATAATAGTATTTAATTTAAACTTATTATTGTTATATATGTATTGTAGGTTCCTTCATCGGGTGGCGTGGGAGGAGACGAGCACGAGGATGAGCACGAGGACGAGGATTCATGATTGCCATTTCATTATTATTATTGTTGTTGACATTTTTATTGTTGTTGTGGACAGTTTATTATTGTGGTGTTGTGGACATTTTATTATTGTTGCTGACTTTTTATTATTGTTGTGTTGTAGACATTTTTATTATTAGAGTGGATATTTTATTATTGTTGCCTTGTGGACATTTTATTATTGTTCTGTTTGTGGATATTTTATTATTGTTGTCTTGTGAACATTTATTATTGTTGTAGACATTGTTGTATTTACACAGGTTATTTAGCTAAAAATGTAAATATATTTTAAAAAAATATGTAAAAATATAGAGACCGATTAGTGACCGAAATAATTCGGTCACTATTCGGTCCCTATATCAGAGACTGATCTGTGACTAAACACGATCGGTCACTATCAGTGACCGAAATAATTCGGTCACTATTCGGTCCCTGAAACCAGGGACCAAATAGTGACCGATGGAATTCAGTCACTAATTCAGTCACTAAATTAGTGATTGACATAGTGATCGAATTATTTTGGTATTTCAATCACTATGTCAGTCACAAATTAGTGACCGAATTAGTGACTGAATATGTCGGTCGCTGATAACGACTTTCAGCGACTGAAAGATTTCGGTCACTACTCGGTCACTAAATAGAGACCGATTAGTGACCAAAAATTCTTCACCGACAAATTCGGTATCTATTCGGTCACTATTCGGTCTCTGAGCCTTTTAGTGACCGAATAGTGACCGAATAGAGACCGAAAATGTCGATCTCTAAATGCGCTTTTTCTTGTAGTGAGAGTTGATTCACCACTCCCAGTGCGACCATCAATTCCAATCTTCCCCCCGAAAAATGTGCAAGTGTAACACCATGGAGAACAATTGGTAAGCTTTCCTTGTACCGAACTTGAGAAAGTTAACAACGGAAAATCCCCAATGAGTTTAGACAAGACCACAAAAGACCAATATAACAAGGAAAATAGTAGTCTCTATATACTTTTGATTAGAAACATGCTACTTTTATCTGTAGCACCCCGAAAATTTTAATTACATAAAAATTCAAATAAATGGAAATAAATAATTTCTATAATATCAGAGTATTTAAAACATACGTATCATTATCGTATGTGCTAAAACACATCGGAAAATTTCGTAAAAATTATAAATCAACCCCACACATTATTCCTAAGTGTTCCACAAAGAAATTCATGCAACGAAAAATCCTATTACCAAGTGTACATCACATGGTGACCGATTATCCAAATATGGAACAAGTCGGAAAACCGTTAACACGGAAATACGACGCAACCATAAATTAAATAAAAATGTTGGAGAGACTTCCAACATAATATATTAATAACCCATTATCATAATTGGGCCATGGATATTATGGGCACAAAAATCAAATGAAGCTAGAAAATGCATGGAAATTCGTAACCATAAATAGGCTGAAATTAGAAAGAGGCAATTAGAGTTGAATTGGGATGAGATCATGCACTCTTGGCAACCCAAATTCATGCCTAGCCATCCTTTGGGATTGCATGATGGCCAAGGCACACCAATGGAGGAAGAAATCCCAGATTAGGAAAGCAATATGCTAAAACCGCAACCCTAGTGTCCTTGTTACAATAGGACTCCTAAACATAATAGATGCTTAAATACTCTTCACCAAACTCTAGGGATGAGTTTTACAACTTGTTGGGGTCGTGTGGAGGAGTGCTGGGTGGCTAGGGAGATGTGGAACGACCACAAGAAGGTCATCTTCTGCCCCTGTTCATCTGCTACGACCTGTGCAACCCGTCCCCTTGGAGTTGAGCAAAGGTAGGGTAAACCTAAACCCCATCGTGCAAACATATACCCCTAGAAAGAGGGTCAAGTGTAAGTTCTAACCCAAGTGAAATTCATAATTTTCATGCAGTACACTTGGAGTATTAGGCGTTCTTCAACAGACGGTCAGAACGAGGGTCTTCTGAAGAATGAAACTTCATCAACCCAGAAGATAGGTTTTCTCAGGCCAAATCTTAACCAATCCTGTATCAATGTGTAGAGTATCAAGTTAACTTTCGTTTCCCACTGATTTCATCATTTTCCATTTAGTACATCATGAGTTATAGGCGTTTTTCCAAAGTCGCGCATGTTAGGGTCTTTTCCTATTCAAGTCAATTTATCATGCATCTCAAGGTTGTTTTAAATTAATTAAAAATCATAGTTTGCATCTATTCCATGTTCCCTACAACTTTCATGTTAAGACTTTTGTCCCAAGAGCCCTAGTTTAGAAGATATAGTGTTGCAAGGATCACCCCCCTGTATTTTTGAGTTTTCTGAGTTGTCGGTCTGACGTCTGAATCGCGTCCGTTTCATACGCCGCGTTTAAGGCATCTGGTATCGCGTCGCTCGGGGCCGACGCGATGCAAGGAATCACGGCCATCTGGTACAATGCGAGCCACGCACGGACCGGTCAATGGCCCACGTGCGTCTGCGCGCCGCCTGGGAGTCTGGCCGGTCTGATTCGCGGCGGGATACCCCGACGCGTTTCAGGTAGTTTTCCCGCCCAAAGTTTTATTAAATGATTTTCCGTAGACGCGTCCGGATCCCCCGATGCGATTCGATCATTAACGCGGCCAGGTCTGTGGACGTGATTTTGAGTGTGTACAGTTTCGCCTGTTTGTCTGTTTACATCGTTCGAAAATGCGTCCACTGTGTAGGACGCGTATTTAGAAGCTTACTCGAGGTCTGTTTAACATGGTGTCAAGTGTATAATTTGCATGTATTGGTTCTAATCATCTCATGAGGACTATTTAATGGATTAAAAGTGATTATCCCACTTAAAGGTTTTAATTACATGAACATTATTCTAATTACTTCTTAATGACATGATCATTCATGAAACTTGTGATTATCTCTTTTACTATTCTAGCTTGATTAAAATGATAATTTGTTATCTTAAAATCTTGAAATCCATGATTTAGTTAAAGTGCATAGTTTCATGACATGTTATCATGTTACGTGCTTTCCGCAAGTTTGAAACCGGTGGATTGTGGATTGAGATGTGTACATCACTACACACTTGCACATCTAGGCAGCCCTTTCTTGGGGATTTGAAAGCTCTCTATCGGTCATTCCGAATTGGTAGACTAGAGACCTTTCCTCTAAGACCTCCGTAAATCTCCGTTCTTCATGGATTCCCACATGAATACCGAGTTGGTTGTACCATTGAAGTTCCCTGGAGATAGCGTGCACTTCCTCTCTCATCTTGTTCTCGTGAGTGTGATTTACATTCTAGACTAAAGCCATCAATGTAAAGACTGAACTAAAATATAAATCATACCGTTATGCTGCCAAATTTATCTCTTGACCATTGTTCTCATGAAATCATGTTCAATTTACTTATTATTTGTTCTCATCATCATCTTGAACATGACGTTACACATGCTTACATCTTGAAACTCTCATTCGCCATTATTAATGACTGTGGTATCTACATTTAAAATTAAGTGAGATGCTGACCGGGCACGGCGAGTGTCCAAGGGCTCCAGTCTACCCCCAATGACGGAGAGTCATGAATATACTGTTAACCATGGGGTATAATGATTATGGCATTGCATCTGCGCTGGGAGTCGTGCGTGTCGTGTTGAATGACAGATACAATAACCACATACACGTGTCCTGGTGTACATTCTTGGTGGATCTTTCCTTGGTGTACATTAGTGTCTACGTGTCTAATTAGTGTTACATGATCGTGCACATGCGTTCTTGCTTGCTTGCTTGCTTGCGTGATATGGCCATCCTGCATTTAATGCAATTAGTGATGTCTTGCGTTCTTGAAAGCTATTGTCATCAAGTGAAATCTTGCGTTCTTGTACAAAGTGATATGTTGCTAGTTCTATCTTGTCATCTTGTTCAAAAATCTTGTTCTATCATGATCACTCTATCTAGCTTGTTCATGTATCATGTTTTAACGAGTTTTATTCGTATATGCATATCATGACAATCATCGTGCTTACCTAGTTCTAAATTACTAATCACTTATATCATTGCCCACACATTGAGATATAAATCCTACTGGGCTAGTTTGCTCATCCCCTACTTTTAACCATTCTAGGTGATTATGACATTCAAGAGGAAGAGCAAGTCAAGGATGGGAATGCGTCCGAGTGATGAGTGTTCCAAATATGAGTCTATCTATAGTTAGTTTATTTTAAGTGTTAGATTCATGTAGTAGGAAGTGAGGAATAAATGTACTTTTTTTTCTTTTTATTGAGTCTTAGTCCTATATTAGTTCCTTTGAAACAAATATGAGATTTGAATACAATTTCCATTGAGTTCAATATTTGGGCCCTATTATGATGTATGTTGTTATACATTTAGTGCGTGCTAGCTAGAGGCTATTTGCCGACTGTTCACGTCTCGGGATATCGACTCGAATTATTCCGCATTATTAATATCCGCTGCGTAATTCTCGGGATGTGATAGTTTAGTGGTATCAAAGCCTAGGAATACCAAATAGGATATATGTCTCAGGATTAGGAGATACCTTTGGAACCTAGGTCATGGAAATTAAATATAGTACCTGGTGAGAATGGGTAGAGACTGGGAATATGTTAGAATGAACAAAACACTCCTACCCATTGACTCTGATAATGTATCTAGAGACATTAATGGTTTCCATCCTTTTCTCAGGAACCTTCATAACTCTTACACTCAACTGCAATGGCTCGCAACCAGTGGCAAGCTATGCAGGACACTGTGGCTGGTCTAACCCAGGCTTTACAAAAGTAGTTTAGGCTAGAAATCAGGCTGCAGCTGCAAGGAATGGAGCCAGTGATCTGCACCGGAATTTTAGGAGTTTAAACACTCCTCGTTTCTCTGGGTCCCCTGACCCAGACAAGGTAGAGAATTGGCAAAAGGAGATAGAACGATTTTTCCAAGTGATGCAATGCACTAACAGGGAGAAGGTGGTACTGGCCACTTTTCAATTCACTAAGGATGCCCGAGCATGGTGGAAGGCCACATCGGCCCACCTGCCTAATGTTGGCGAACTGGAGTGGGCTAGATTTTTGGAGATATTCTGGGGAAAATATTTCTCTGAAGAGTGAAGGAGAAGAAAGCGGCGGAATTTGCTGCACTGAAGCAGAAGGGAATGTCCGTAGCTGAGTATGAAGCTCAGTTCGCGTGTCTGGCTGTGTATGCCCTACACCTGGTGGGAACCGAAAGACTGAAGGCAAATCGGTTCATGGATGGGCTCAGGCCCATGTTCATCGAGAAGCTCGGACCTCACAACATTCAAACTTACACTGAGATGGTCAAAAGAGCTCAGCTGGTAGAAGACACCATGGCCAAAGTGGAGGGCATGAGGGGCAAGGACAACTCCAAGCCGGTCTTCGTCAAGAAGGGCGCACCTAATATTGCTCCAACGTTTCGTAACAACAACGTTAACAACAACAACAAGAGGCCGAATGCCGAAAGAGATGTTGCTAGAGACAAAAGAGTCAAAGTGGAAGGTAGGCAGTTGGCTGAAAACTTCAAATTCTGTGATAAACTAGGGTACCGAGCTGAAGAATGCTGGAAGAAGCTCGGGGCGTGCTTGAAATGCGGGGGTCGTGATGACCGTATTCCTGACTGCCCTATGCTGAAGGACCAGCCAGGAAGAACTCAGAATGTACCACAACGTCAGGGACGCCTTAATGCTGTCATAGAAGCTGACCTACCCGAGGAAGGGGGTATGGTTGAAGGTACCATTTCCATACACTCTCAACCTGCATTTGTGCTTATTGATACTGAAGATGCATATTCATTTATTTCCACTAGATTGCTGCAACTCTACCTGTCAAACTTGTACCCTTGAAATCCAAGATCACTGTAGCTTCACCACTAGGCTCAGAATCTGAACTCACTCACTACCTGCCGAAATGTGAAACCATAATTGGAGGACACAATCTCCCTGCCAACCTTATCTGTTTAGACATGAAGGGTTATGATGCCATTTTGGGTGTGGATTGGCTAATTGAATATGATGCCGATGTAAACTGTCGCCATAGGAGGGCCACCTTCAAAAGACCAAACCTCCAACTCTATCACTACTTGTCACCCGTTATCATAAACACCCTATCTTGATATCCTCTCTTAAGGCTTCTAAGCTAATCAACCAGGGTTGTGACGCTTTCCTAGTTTCAGTCATGGCAACTGAAAAGAAGAAAACCAACCTTAGAAGACATTCCATAGCCAAGGACTATCTTGATGTATTTCCAGAGGAATTACCTACAGATATACCACCTGAGCGGGAGGTAAACTTCACCATTGAGTTACTCCCTGGGGCAGCCCCTGTTTCAAAAGCTCCGTATCGCATGTCCCCTGTTGAATTGCAGGAGTTGAAGAGACAGATCCAAGAATTGCTAGATCAAGGTTTTATCAGGCCTAGCACATCCCCGTGGGGAGCGCCAGTGCTATTTGTCAGGAAGAAGGACGGGACAATGAGGCTATGCATTGATTACCGTCAGTTAAACCAGTTGACAATAAAGAATAAGTATCCACTGCCCCGCATCGATGAGTTGTTTGACCAGATCTCCGGTGCACAATATTTCTCCAAGATAGATCTAAGATCAGGCTACCATCAACTGAGAATAAACGAAGAGGATATTCACAAGTCTGCATTCCAAAGTAGATATGGTCACTATGAGTTTGTGGTCATGCCGTTTGGTTTACACAAATGCTCCAGCGGCTTTCATGCAACTTATGAACAATATTTATAGGCCATACTTGGACCAGTTTGTAGTGGTGTTCATTGATGACATCCTTATTTACTCCAAGTCCAAAGAAGAACATGAAGAGCACTTGAAGGTTGCTCTGCAAGTGCTCAGAGATAATCAACTCTATGCTAAACTTAGTAAGTGTGAATTCTGGATGGAGGAAGTGTCTTTTCTTGGCCACATCATATCCAAAGAGGGAATCTCTGTAGATCCATCTAAGGTAGAGGCGGGTAAAGAACTGGGCAAGGCCGACAACTGTGTCGGAGATTAGATGCTTTCTGGGTTTAGCCGGTTATTATCGTTGCTTCATAAAGATTTCTCAAAGATAGCTATACCATTGACCAGCTTACCAGGAAGGAGAATCCATTTGCATGGACTAATGGATGTGAAGAAAGTTTTAGGGCATTGAAACAACACCTTACCTGAGCACCTATACTAACACTGCCAGTTGGGGGGTAGTTTTGAAGTATATATCGATGCATCCGGGATCGGCCTAGGCTATGTGATGATGCAAAATGGTAAGGTTATATGCTATGCGTCTAGACAATTGAAGAAGCACGAGGACAATTATTCTGTACATGATCTAGAGCTAGCTACTGTAGTCTTCGGCTGAAGATATGGCATCATTATCTATATGGTGAGAGATTCATTGTGTTTTCTGACCATAAAAGCTTGAAGTATCTGTTTTCTTAGCAGGACTTGAATATGAGACAACGGAGGTGGTTGGAGTATCTCAAGGACTTCGACTTCACTATCCAATATCACCCAGGTAAAGTAAATGTTGTGGCAGATGCTCTAAGTAGAAACAATGATCACATTGTCAAGTTTAATGGTGGCGAATGGAAGTTATTAGAAAACTTTGCCAAATTAATATTGATGCTGATATCAAGAAGAAGGGATGCCTATTGCTAGTGTTAGAGCACAACCTACACTATTGGAGGACATCGTAGCACTCCAAGACAATGACCCTGTACTTGGAGATTAAGGCTAATCTAGACCAGAGGCCAGATTTCTCTTTAACTAAAGATGGAAGACTATTGTTTCGATATCGAGTCTGTGTACCCGACATGCGGAGACAAAAAAAAATGATTATGGATAAGGCTCACAAGACCAAGTATACCATTCATCCTGGAACTACCAAAATGCATCAGGATCTGAAAAGAAGCTTTTGGTGGCCAAATATGAAGAGGGAGGTGGCGGAATATGTCGCCCGATGCTTAACATGTCAAAAGGTCAAGGCGGAACACTTGCGACCCGCAGGTAAACTCAAACCACTAAAAATCCCGGCATGGAAATGGGAAGGTATAGGGATCGACTTTATTTTCGGACTACCCAAATCTAGAGGTGGATTCGATGGTATCTGGGTTATAGTCGACTGCTTAACTAAGTCGGCTCACTTCTTACCAGTGAAGAATAAGTGGTCAGTAGATGTTCGTGGCCGCATTGTATGTGAAGGAAATAGTCAGATTACATGGAGTACCGGTGTCTATCGTGTATGATAGAGACCCTAGGTTTACATCCCACTTTTGGAAAGGACTGCACTATTCCTTAGGATCTAAACTAAACTTTAGCACGACTTTCCATCCATAGACTGATGGTCAGATGGAGAGAACCAACCAGATGATTGAAGATATGCTCAGAGCATGTGTCCTAGATTTTGGAGGTAGTTTGCATGAACACTTACCTCTTGTGTGAGTTCGCCTACAACAATAGCTATCAAGCTAGCATTGAAATGGCACCGTTTGAAGCACTTTATGGCAGGAGTTTCCGATCTCCAATATGCTGGTATGAAGTTGGCGAAAAACAAATGCTAGACAGAGATGTTCTCGTCCTAATAAAAGGCTATTTATCGGAAGTGACAGAAAACAGGCACAAAAGGTAAATTTATTTGTCCATTCATAACGTCATAAGCGGAAAGACTATTACACAAGTACTCTCATTCACTAAGAGAGGAGTAGATTAAAACAAACTCAATTAAGACATCTCATCTCACACTACTAAACAGAAACATAAATAGAAACGGGTTGGTTTTGCTTGTCACGGTCGGTCCACTCAGCACTCATGCCCTTAAATGTCGTCCCCATCTGTATTACCTGAAAATGGTAGGAAAGAGTGAGCTAACTGGCCTAGTAGAATTCAAATCCATAGTTCAGGAGTGTACACATGATAACCAAGACAAGGATAGAACAAACATCAAGAGAGAATATCAGATTTCAGAACAATAATTGATATAATGACAGTAAAACTCAGGTCATGCTCAGGTATATAGCTCAAGAATTGGTTCATATATCAGTTACACAGTACATGAATTTTGATGACCATAATCAGAAAGTATTTGATGCAATGCCAGACATCCCGACGCCCTTATCATTCCACGTGGTCCGAAAATGAATTTGGGTGCTCCTCCCAGGACTGGACCAGCCCTATTTGCACATGAATATTAATCAAGTGGGGTCCAAGGACCCAATAAGTGTCATCATCATTATTCACATCTCATAAGGTGTTCAAGCAACTGAACTCTCAGGTTGATCAGGTTTTGTGAACTTGGTTACCGAATACCGAAGAACAGACTCAACGAAGTACCATTCGTAATTGACAACTTTAAGGATAATTCAAGGGTGAGTAAGGTACACCATGTGGTTAATCTTACAGTAGAATGACAGTAAATACCAAAGTGATTAAGGGGTAACTGCTAAACTTTTAGAATGAAGTTAAGCAAGGATTCATACATGAAAAGTTGCTGAAATACAAGGCAGGACAGTAGCTGTCGACAGCCAGGAAGGGGCTATCGACAGCCAGGAAGGGGCTGTCGACAGATGGTAGCAGACAGAGTTCAGTTTCTGGTTTGTCGGTATCTATCGACAGCTGAGGGCTGGCTGTCGACAACTAGCCACAGTCCAGAATCTGAAGTTCTGGAAGGCTTGCGCCTGTCGACAGCTATGGGCTGGCTGTCGACAGATAGTAACAATAATTCCAGGAAATGCCTTTAAATCCATCCTAAACACAATAATTATAGAACTTATTAAACAAGGCATATTTTATATCAAATAGAAGAGTTAATTGTAGTTCTCACAGGGGTTATAAGCTAAACAAGTGAGATGAAAAGAGGGGTTTGCAATTCAAACTTGTCTTGCTTGAAACTAAACATAGTTTAGTACTGGAAGTATAACCTTGATAGCCATAATTTAACAGAAGATTTCTACAAGATGGACACTAAATCACATTGTGTTTCATGGATCTAAATCAAGACTTGAAGTATCAATCATCTAAACCGAAGTCTTCATACTATTCTAAAGATAATTGAGACTTCTACAAAACTCTATAGCATGTACAAGGATCAAGGGTGAAAGAGAGGATAGGAGTTAGGTTCTAAAATGGAACAAGGTTGACCCTCTTCCTACAAGAATAATCTTATCATGACTGGAAGAAAAGCAGAAGAACCATAAGTATAGCAACTAGTTCCATCATCAAGAATTTCTTATCATGTGTGGAGGACAGATCTGAACCAGAGGGAAATGAATCCTACCTAGTTGAAGAGGATGGAGAAATGACCACAAATGAGGAATAAGCAGGTGAAGCTTGTGTTGTAGCAGCAACAGCCTCCAAGATGGCTCCACAGCCACTCTTTAACAATAGCTCTAGCAAGAGCTCGAGTAGGAACAAGGTGCAAGAAGAACCAGCAGTTCAAGCAGCAGCAGCCTCCTCACAGTGTTAGCAACCAGAAACACCTTCCCAAACAAGATGTTAACTAGTGCAATGGCAGCAGCATAACAGTGGAAAAGGGGTGGAAAGATGCTTTCGAAGCTTGAGGGGAGGTATTTATAACTCAATACTTCTCCATGCACAATGGCACGTCGGTTGCCCATGTGTCATGGTAAAAATCCTTTGTTTTTACCTCAACACGTAGCTCATGCATGTTTCCTATAGTTTACACGTAGTTACATAGGTGTTAGCTTTTAAACCCTCAATGTGGTGGCCTTCCAAGAGCTTAACACGTAAGCTCCATTAATTCATCAAAATCCCCACCGTAAATGACCCAATAATTCAGCTGGCCTTAGATTTGATGTAAACATGCCCAAACAAAGTCTGTTTGTACTAAATTTCAATTTTAAAAATTATGGTGATTTTAGTTTAATTTTTAGAATTTATTTTATAGTAGGTGAAAATCACCCGAAAAATGGTCGCGTGACTTAATCTCAAAATCCGAATGTCAAAAAATTCAGATATTTACATTTCTGATATCTCCACATTTTTCTGGAAATTATGGTGTTCTCGGATTTCTTTTTCGTTACAGTTTTTCAGTGTCGCCCTGTGGGAGAGCGCACACGTCGAGTACGACACTGGGGTAATGTTAATTAATGAATCATTCCCAAATATCAATTATTTCAATTTAAGACTAATGCTTAACTCCAATAACTTATTATTCATGTTTTTAACAAATAAAATTTTTCGGGGTGTTACAAGAGATGATAAGGGAAACTACAGAGAAGGTAAAGCTATTAAAGAAAGAATGGCCAGCGGCGCAGCAAAGACAAAAGGCATATGCAGATAATAGAAGAAGAGACCGGAGTTTCAGGTTGTGATCATGTATTTTTGAAAGTGTCTCCAGGAGTGGGATCAGGCGTTTTGGCATAAAGGAAAGTTGTCACAAGGTTTGTCGGGCCTTTTGAAATCCTTGAAAGAGTCGGCGAGGTGGCATATCGTCTGGCTTTACCAAACAAATGGATGGAATAACAATGGAGTTCCACATATCCATGTTGAAAAAGTATGTACGAGATCTGTGGCATGTCATAGAATATGAGCTCCTGGAATTCAACAAAGACGGAACATATCAAGAAAAGCCAATTAAGATTGTGAACCGGGAACTGGGCCAACTAAGGAACAAGGTCATCCCACTGGTAAGGGTTAGATGGAATCAACGCATGGATGAAGATGACACGTGGGAAACGAGGAAGCAATGCATAAAAGATATCCGGAGCTATTCACAAGTACACTCACTTGTACAATAAATTTCTATATATGAATTGGAGGACCAAATTCTCTTAAGTGGGAGAGGTTGTAGCACCCTGGAAATTTTAATTACATACAAATTCAAATAAATGGAAATAAATAATTTCCATAATATCAAAGTATTTAAAACATATGTATCATTATCATATGTGCTAAAACACATCGGAAAATTTCGTAAAAATTATAAATCAACCCCACACATTATTTCTAAGTGTTTCACGAAGAAATTCGTTCAACAAAAAATCCGATTAACCAAGTGTACATCACATGGTGACCGATTATCCAATAAGGAAACAAGTCGGAAAAACGTTAACATGGAAATACGACGCAACCATAATTAAATAAAAATGTTGGAGAGACATCCAACATTATATATTAATAACCCATTATCATAATTGGGCCAATGGACATTATTGGGCCAAAAATCAATGAAGCTAGAAAATGCATGGAAATTCGTAACAAAAAATAGGCTGAAATTAGAAAGAGGCAATTAGAGTTGAATTGGGATGAGATCATGCACTTTAGCAACCCAAATTCGTGCCTAGCCATCCTTTGGGATTGCTTGATGTTCAAGGCACACCAATGGAGGAAGAAATCCTCAAATTAGGAAAGTAATATGCTAAAACCGCAACCCTAGTTTCCTTGTTACAATACGACTCCTAAACACAATAGATGCTTAAATACTCTTCACCAAACTCTAGGGACGAGTTTTGCAACTTTTTGGGGTCGTGTGGAGGAGTGCTGGATGGCTGGGGAGCTATGGAACGACCACAAGAAGGTCATCTTCTTCCCCTGTTAGTCTGCTACGACCTGTGCAACCCGTCCCCTTGGAGTTGAGCAAAGGTAGGGTAAACCTAAACCCCATCGTGCAAGACTTATACCTCTGGAAAGAGGGTCAAGTCTACGTTCTAACCCAAGTGGAATACACAATTTTCATACAGTACACTGGGAGTATTAGGTGTTCTTCAACAGACGGTCAGAACGAGGGTCTTCTGAAGAATGAAACTTCATCAACCAGAAGATGGGTTTTCTCGGGCCAAACCTTAACCAATCCTATACCAATGTGTAGAGCATCAAGTTAACTTTCGTTTCCCACTGATTTCATCATTTTCCATTTAGTACATCATGAGCTATAGGCATTTTGCAAAGTCGCGCATGTTAGGGTCTTTCCTGTTCAAGTTGATTTATCACGCATCTCGAGGTCATTTTAAATTAATTAAAAATCATAGTTTGCATCTATTCTATGTCCTACAACTTCATGTTGAGACTTTTGTCCCAAGAGCCCTAGTTTAGAAGATATAAGTGTTGCAAGGATCGCCCCCTATATTTATGAGTTTTCTGAGTTGTCGGTCTGACGTCTGAACCGTGTCGGTTCATATGCTGCGTTTAAGTCATCTGGTATCGCGTCGCTCGGGGCCGACGCGATGCAAGGAATCGCGGCCATCTGGTACGACACGATTCATGCGTGGACCGGTCAACGGCCTGCGTGGGTGTACGTGCCGCAGGGAGTCTAGGCCGGTCTGATCTGCGGCGGGATACCCCAATGAGTTTTAGGGTGTTTTCCCGCCCAAAGTTTTATTAAATGATTTTCCGTAAATGTGTCCGGATCCCCCCGACATGATTCGATCATTAACGCAGCAGGTCTGTGGATGCGATTTGAGTCTTCACAGTTTTGCCTGTTTGTCTGTTTACATCGTTCGAAAATGCGTCCACTGTGTAGGACGTGTATTTACAAGTTACCCGAGGTCTGTTTAACATGGTATCAAGTGTAATTTGCATGTCTTGGTTCTAATCTCATGAGGACTATTTAATGGCTTAAAAGTGATTAACCCATTTAAAGGCTTAATTACACGAATATTATTCTAATTGCTTCTATGACGTGATCATTCATGAAACTTGCGATTCGCTCTTATTATTGTTCTAGATTGATTAAAATGATAATTTGTTATCTTAAAATCTTGCAATCAATGATTTAGTTAAAGTGTATAGTTTCATGACATGTTATCATGTTATGTGCTTTCCGCAAGTTTGAAACCAGTGGATTGTGATTGAGATGCGTACATCATACACACTTGCACATCTAGGCAACCATTTCTTGGGGATTTGGAAGCTCTCTATCGGTCATTCCGAATCGGTAGACTAGCGACCTTTCCTCTAAGACCTCCGTAAATATCCGTTCTTCATGGATTCCCATATGAAGACCGAGTTGTGTACCATTGAAGTTCCTGGAGTTAGCGTGCACTTCCTCTCTCATCTTGTTCTCGTGAGTGTGATTACATTCTAGACTAAAGCCATCAATGTAAAGACTGAACTAAAGTATAAATCGTACCGTTATGCTGCCAAATTTATCTCTTGACATTGTTCTCATGAAATCATGTTCAATTTACTTATTACTTGTTCTCATCATTATCTTGAACATGACGTTACACATGTTTACATCTTGAAACTCTCATTGGTCATTATTATGACTGTGGGTATCTACATTTAAAATTTAAGTAGATGCTGACCGGACACGGCGAGTGTCCAAGGGCTCCAGTCTAGCCCCATGACGGAGAGTCATAAATATACTGTTAACCATGGGGTATTATGATTGCTGGCGTTGCATCTGCGCTGGGAGTCGTGTGTGTCGTGTTGAATGATAGATACAATAACCACATACACGTGTCCTGGTGTACATTCTTGGTGGATCTTTCTTGGTGTTCATTAGTGTCTACATGCCTGATTAGTATTACATGATCATGCTCGTGTGTTCTTGCTTGCTTTCTTGCATGATATGGCCATCCTGTATTTAATGCAATTAGTGATATCTTGCGTCTTGAAGCTATTGTCATTAAGTGAAATTACGTGCTTGTACAAAGTGATATGTTGCTAGTTCTATCTTGTCATCTTGTTCAAAAATCTTGTTCTATATGATCACTCTATCTAGCTTGTTCACGTATCATGTTTTAACGAGTTTTATCGTACATGCATATCATGACAATCATCGTGCTTACCTAGTTCTAAATTACTAATCACTTATATCATTGCCCGCACATTGAGATATAAATCCTGTTGGGCTAGTTTGCTCATCCCCTACTTTTAACCATTCTAGGTGAATATGACATTAAAAGGAAGAGCAAGTCGAGGATGGGAATGCGTCCGAGTGATGAGTGTTCCAAATATGAGTCTATCCATAGTTAGTTTATTTGAGTGTTAGATTCATGTAGTAGGAAGTGAGGAATAAATGTATTTTTTTTTCTTTTTATTGAGTCTTAGTCCTGTATTAGTCCTTTGAAACAAATATGAGATTTGAATACAATTTCTATTGAGTTCAATATTTGCCCTATTATGATGTATGTTGTTATACATTTAGTGCGTGCTAGCTAGAGGCTTATTTGCCGACTGTTCACATCTGGATATCGACTTGAATATTCCGCATTATTAATATCCGCTGCGTAATTCTCGGGACGTGACATTATCAAAGGTTGGTTTAGTGACTTCAATGGCTTCCTCCCAGGCTAACCCCTAATTCTCATGTGGTTGAACCATGAAATTTTGCAGTGACCGTACCAAGCTGATGCCATTCTCACCTTCTACTGTTAATGAGCCAGTGGTTAGTCTTAGCGACAGCCAATTAGGTCAGTAAAGCCAACCTTGCTACATGGCTCATATGAAATTTTATAATTCATTGACACTAAATAAATACAAGTGTTATGTGTTAACATACAGAACAAACAGACATTGAAGAATCATGATCCTTTTATAGTAAAGGTTCAAAAATATAATCAACTTAGAACGAACATCAATATGGAGATGTGTACATTTTTGCACACATGGAATCCCATATTAAAATCTATCCTCATCATCTGATTCCATAGGAATGTATATAGTATCATAGTAATGTATTTAGAGTTGAGAATTTAAAAATCATCAAATACTCACCTGAGATTGCTGTGTAGGAGGTGCTCTATGATTGAGAAGCCCCAATTGTACGAGCGTTTGGGAGACGGTTTGCGAGACGATCTATGAGAAGTTTTGAAAGACGGTCTCACTGACGATCTCCCTAAACTGTACCGGAGTCATGGGCAGGTGCCATTGGAGCACCACCTGAGGCTATAGGTGTGGTAAAGGGAGAGGTCACATGTGAGATTGAGCTTGAACAACATGATATCACCCTACTTGTGCCCAAACTATGCCCAAAACCATACACATGGCCTTTCTTTGGTGCCCCGGATGCCGCAACCCATATGTCAGGATCCAACTTTGGGCACTGACCATCATCCCTGTACTTCTCTTCCCTGTGTCTACTATATGACTTCTGTAAATAAATAAATAAATAAACTTTATTCTACATTATTGTTTTAATTGAAAACTATTTGTGTATAAACTTACCGCTACCTCCCAGCTCTCTCACTCATGTAATCATCTGTCCCTTTCTTCTTATGAGTTTGATAAAAAAGTTCTTGAAAGTGAGGTGGCCGCTTGAGCTGTGTTTCTAAATTTTAAATAAATCAAAGTTTATTATTGATAATATGTATTTATAAACTTTTAAAAATCAATAATATTACTTACCAATCATGCTTTATGGGTTGCAAAGAATTGACCCACTCGTGTATACATTTTTCTCGAGATGTGTAGCCATGTTTATCTTTGCTTTAAAAGAATTTGTGACCCATTCTCCCCCGCGCATATCTCGTACAGCTCCAACCAATACTCCTTTCTCATCGAAATAGGCCCATGCTCCTTCCACTGGGTCCTATCTGCACTTGCACAATTCATTTTGCAATTCTTTAAACATTGTATAAAAGATGTTGAAATTAGCTCTTGCAATGGTGTGTCCATGCCAGATCTAGCCAGTGACTCATCTTAACATTCTGTGAATCGATGATTCCTCTGCATAAAAAAAGAAGAAGTAAACTACATGTGGACGTCCTGTTCCGCCCCGAGTGGTACTTTGGAGGTTCCCCGAATTTGAGTGAGCTCCCTCGTGGCACGTTGGCATTTTCTGGTTGACCCTTACTTTCTCTTTGACTCCTGTTTGACCATGTTGACCTAAGAGAAGAACAAAGAAAACCAGAAAATAAAGGAATGGGAGGTGATCTCTAGGGCCTTACCTATGCCTAAGGAAGTGTTCTGATCGCACCGGTGACACAGCCTCACCTAGCGGTAGATGGCGTGACTCCGACTTTCCCCTCTTTGGCCGGCCAAAGAGAAGAAGCTCGCTGTCTTTTTGAGGTGTTTCTGTAACAAAGAAAGCTCTATTAGACTTAGGGAAGTGTAGTAAATGTCCAGAAGTAATGAAAAGCGACCAAAAGGAGAGCCCCGTACCGTTGCGGGCTTGAGAAGAGGGGTGGCCAAATGCTATGACCACCCTTCTTCCTCCATTTTTGGTTTGGAAATCCCCTTTTAGGTGTGTAGGGATGTGCACTACATGCCGAAAGTGTGTGTGTGTGGAGTGAATAGCATGCAAAGCTAGAGAAAGAAGATGGGAAAGAGAAGGAGAAGAGGGAGATGATCCTCTTTTGCAGGCGTGGATGACTGCTTTGTGGGCTCCTCCAGCTCCTAGTGAAGCCTCCTGGATGCTCCCAAAGGTGAGGGGCAGAGAGGAAACAAGGGGAAGCTCTCAAGGCTTGAAGTGGGTTTTCTCTCTCTTCTCTCAAAGCATCAAAGCTTGGGCTCGTCCAGCATCTCCCCCATCACTTAGAAGGCTAAGGACCTTCATATATAGGAAGTGGGGGCGGAGCTAATGAGCATAGGTTGCTTAAGTGTGAAGAAACACACTTGAACATGTGGAATCCATGTAGAAAGGCTAGAACAATGAGAGGGGGCCAAGTAGGACATTTACTAGGTCAAGGGGGTGCCAAGGTGGCCCATTTACCCGTTGGAACGGCTCCATGCGTTGCATGGCCGAAGGGAGGGTGGAAGTGGGCAAGAATCTCGAGCAGTTGCGTAACCAAGTAAACCCAGGTTGACGTCAAGCGATGCTGCCGCCAACCCCATGCAGACATCAACATGTTGTGGACGTCAACCGGAGTCGACGTCTAGGGTGTGTGCCTCAGTTGGGAGTCAGCGGCAATCGATGTTGACGTTACATGGGATTCGAGGAAAGTCAACAAGCGGTCAATAAGCCTTATTGGGCCATGAACCACGCAGGGATGGGCCAAATCTCGCGTCTACAAATGCCCTTCCAGACATCCGATGTTGCAAGGGAGCAGAGCGGACTGAAAGGTTGGTGTCACGCCCCTCCAATTTAGCAGCGGAATAAATCGGAGGGAAACGTGAGCAACGAGTATGGTAACGTAAATTGCGCATACATACGCAAACATCAGAGCCTCTAATGAATAATAATTGGAATAACCCTTGATTTCATTATAAAATCACTAAGACTATTACAACAACTAATTCTGAGCCACTACATATAGCTTATGACATCATTACATTGGAAAAGAAATCTAATGCAATAACTACTAGACTCCATTGCACTAGGGTAACTTCATCAACTGACTCCAGGTCTCTCATCACTCTGGTCCTGCCCTGTTGATGTGTGTAACGTCATTGTCCAACTTACCTGAGACACAATAACAAATAACGAAGGGTGAGCGATAATGCCCAGTAGGACTTAATCTCAGTAGTCAAGCAGGCTTTAAATGATTAATGCTTTAATGGATGAGTAACTAATGATAAAAGAGAGTCATGTAAAGTCGAGAAAGTAATAGCACAAGCAACATGGTTCAAATAGCAGATGAATCAAGTATAGCATGATGATTAAAGTCAAGTCACGATAGTAACGATAACAACAATAGCAAGTAACAACATTGTCAAGAAATAGCAAGTGACATGTATAGCAAGGAGAGAGATAGTAGTTGGTCATTAAAGAGTAAATTGCACTTTGATTGATTTTCATCGATCGAGATAGTATAGCACTTTTGATTAACTTTCGTCAATCGAAATAGTAATGACACTTGGGTTATCCGTAGATAGCCGAGAGAAAATATAGCACTTTTATTGTCAATAGACAACGAGAGAATATGACACTTGAACACGATTATGTCACCATAGAAGTGATGACTCAAGATAGCCAGTAACAATAGATAGCGCAAGAGAGAGTACAACAGGAGTCGCTCAATAACAGGACAGTAGCAGTTTAGTAACAGTCAGTGGTAGTACAGTAACAGTGAAGTATGTCTGAATTAACAGACTAACAGTAACAGTATAACAGTCAGATGTCTAGCTAATTCAGAACAGTCAGTCAGAATCGGTACAGACACCGTCATTAGCCCCTGTAGGTATTTTCGGGTGGCTCTCTGCCCCCAGGACTAGATTGGAGCCTTCGGACACTCTTTGTGCCCTCAGCAGTATGCATCAAGTCAGTAGAGTCACATGACCCATTTTTAGCACTAGACAGTCATGAACAGTTTCAAACAGTAGGAGCCACACAGCTCAAAAGGTACCAAGATAGTACTAGCTGAATTGACGAGACAGACGAGATAGTAGAGTGAACATGAATAGATGAGCGAGTAGAGTATTGATGAGAGCTAGTGGACATTGCACATGAAATTTCGAGTAACGAGCGATAGCAACAGTTACACAACACACACGTTTGGTGTTGGCAGTCAGGTGGAATACACAACCCTTCCGCTGACCTTGTTATGCATAGGTCCAGAGGTCCGGCGTGATTCAAGATAAGAGGGAGAGCAACTAAGGCCGTTTGGATCTTGCTGATCCTAGAGTGTTTTATAGGTTTAGGGTACAACCAGCTCATCGACCATGTGGGAATCTATGGATAGAGGAGACTTACGGAGGCCTTGAACAAGGATTCACTAGTCCGGCAGAAGGAGTATCCGATGGAGAGTTCATCCAAGTCAAGAGAGAGTGTATATATAGAAACAAGTGCTCGATGTCCTAGAGGAATCTAGAACAGTGGAGCGTCGGTAACAGTATTCCCAAAACATCGCGAGAATCGTAGACAAGTTCATTTAAAATAGGGCAATCAATATATAATTGGAATATATTACCAGATGTATTATGAGATAATTTCATGCCAAGTTAAGCCATTATGGATGGTTTAAAGTGAGTGCAAGTGTAAGAGAAATTGTAGATAGAAGGGGGTCATGTGCATGTATTTTAAACACACATAAATGTTCAATTTATGACAATGTATTTACTGTGTGTATGACTGTTAATAGAGGGTACAAGCACTGTAGAGGGTCAAAGCATAACAAATTATGGGTTTTCATGCAAAAGTCCCAAGTCGCGACGTACCCCAGTAAGGGTCGCGACGGGGTCAACTGAGAACACGACATGGCCTTGTACAGATCGCGACGGGCTTGTCACATCAGGCAGGCAGATCGCGATGACAGACCCTGTCGCGATCAGATCGCTACGGGAAGTGCTGTCGCGACAGCCTTGGAACCCCCTATTGGGCCGTCGCGTTCTCAGGTCCTGTACCTGAGTGCGACAGGAAAATGACATGTTCTTGGTTTATGGTCCAGAACTGGCTTATATTGACATAGGGTGGTTCAGATAATAAGAACTAATTGTACAATCAATGAAAATTCATGAAACCATTTTAAAAGACTCTAGACATGCAATGGTACTTCCAATAATAGGAATTTGAAATAATGAAAGTTTCAGCATGGTTGAATCAAGTGTATTCATGATGAACATAGAACAGTGCACAGTTGGGATGAAAGATTTAATTCGAGCAACATGGTGGATGGAATTAGGGCTTTCAGGGGCAAAAGATGCCTAACATGAATCAGTATCCCCAATAAAATTTCGTGGCATGGGGTTGAGCATATAAGGAGAACAAGATTTAAGATGAAGGGTCGGGGTCATGATGATACAGAACTTCAAAAATCAAGAACAAAACATGCTCAATGAAAATTATGAAACCAGAGGGATTTGTCCCTGATTGTTGGAACAACCTACAGACGAAATTTTAAGATTTATGCTTGTGAGAATGCCTACCTTTGACACTTTTCTCTTCTAGGGCTAGAACTTGAAGAACGAGAGAGAGAGCTTGAGAGAGTCTTCTCCCCACTATATCTCCTCCTCCTTGGCCTCTCCTCCAGGTCTAGCACCCTTGGCAACGAGCTAGGGCCGGCCATGGGGTTTAGGAGAGTATTTATGCTTCCTATGTTTCTATTTCCTAATTGTACTCTAACTCCTATTTAATTCCGAGATTTCTTTATTTAATTCCACCTTCTATGCTTTCCCTTCCTATTTGGGTTAGGATGAGAGCTAAATCCGTGGCCAACCCATTAGGGTAGGTTTAGGAATCTAATTACAACTCAAATTAGCTATTTTACTTATTTATAACCCTTTCTATTTAGGTAATATTTAAGTTACGAATTTAGGGTATTTTCCTATTATTCTTCTTTAAAAATCCCTATTTTGGCCCAATAAAGTTTATATGGCCCATTTAACCAAGCCCCTTATTTATGGGAATTTATCTTCTGAGATTTCTCTTTTTAATTAGGGATAATAGAGTTACAGATTTTTATTGCATTCCTCTACTTGAATTTATTCATGGCCATGAGAGGTCCATTGGTCTAATTCCGATAATGGTAATCATTCATGATGTTGGAAGTCTCTCTGACATGTTCGTTTAATTTATGGACGCGTTATTTTTCCGTGTTAACGGTTTTCCGATTTAGTTTCCTAATTTGGATAATTAGTCACATTTTGACGTACACTGGTCAATCGGATTTTTTGTTGCTTGAATTTCTTAGTAGAGCACTTAGGAATAATGTCTGGGGTTGATTTATAATTTTAAAGGAATTTTAGATGTATTCTTGCACATACGATAGTGGTACATATGTTTCTATATTTCAATTTAGAGAAATTATTATTTCAAATTTTGTTTAATATTAAATTTTTCGGGTTGCTACAGTTGGTGTCTCAATAAACAAAGGACACAGAGATTTGATAGAAGGGCCATCTCAGAGGATAGGAATTCTAGCAAGCCACACGAATGAGTTAGGCTAGAAACAAGTGACGAATCATTTGAGAGACAAGTGTGAAAAAGAGGGAGGGTGATCTACCCGTGTAACTACAACTGCAACCCAACGACAGGGTTCCCAGCATTGCCAAGTAGAACTTTGACTAGTTTCTGGTGTTGTCTGAGTCAAAGGAGTTGTAATATGATGGTTGAATCAGGGAAATCTCACAAACCGAAGTCCGTCGAGACCCGCTGACATAATCAGGACATTTGTCCAATCAGGGGGTGTGAAGACAAAAGGGATTGATTGTACTCTCAAAGGATTATCAAAAGATTCTAACAGGAATCATGTTTGGAAAGCTGGATGTCCAGAATTAAGCTCATGACTGGCGAACGGTTCACACGAACTCAACAAGACTGGTATGATAACTTTTCGATATCAGCTTGATATTCTAGAGGTGGTGTGCTGATCTGGTTGGCCACTTGAGCTGGGTGTTCACGCAAAAAATTGAGGAAAATCTCTTCTCTCTTTTTTGAGTTAGTAGTAAGAAATGTTAGCAGAGAAGACCTAAATCCGTTGGTTGGGTTCCTTATCTAAAATGTAAGTTAGAACCAAAGGAATATTCTAAGGCCAAACAAATAACTGAGAGATCACAAACCCGTCATAGTTTTGGTAAAGGGGAACTCTGGGTTCACAGTCGCCAAGTTATTCACCTCTGGTGACTAACCTATGTTAGACATACTTGTACAACACTCAAGGTCACATGAGTTCTTGGATTTGACGCGTCGCATGTGCTTAAATATCTGCAAAACAACTTGAAGCACGAGATGGAAGATAATGGCCATACAAGTAATAAAGCTTTGAAAATTCACCACAGTTGACGTCCACCCGATTGTCGTCGACTCGCAGTTGACGTCAGCACAGTATGTCGTCTACCACAGTAAACGTCCACTATGTTGCCATCAACAGTAAACTGACGTCAAACGATGTTGACGTTAACCGTCCAGTGGATTAAACAAAAAAAATAGCTATTGGGAGGCCATTAGGACTCTTCTATCTTCAACCTCCATCCCTCCTTCCTAAACTCCGAACTAGAGGACATTGGGACGACCTGCAGCAGCACTATGGCCTCCACATTGACATGAACATCCACGAGCATGAACCGGGGTGTTGAGCGAGATTTCGGGGCATCTGAGCACCGCACTGGCCAATGGGGAGGTATGTATCATTCATTCTTGCTTCTTCTGTTGCTGAGAATGCCCCAACCTCTTCTCATGGTGCTTCTTGGATGTGCAGAATGTGCCTGCCTTCCCAAGCCAAGGCCAGGTACGGGCCTTCTCTTGGTTGATCAACTTGATGAACGCAATAACGATCGACATGAGAAGCTATATTGGGGCATGGAACCTGAGCTTTATGATCGTCTTGGCCAAAAACATGAAGGACATGTGGGGGGGATTTGATGCCCGGAAGCACTCGTGGAGCGTTGGCATCCACACACACATGTTCATGTTCCAGGGATCGAGCGCGACCGTGCTGCTGGAGGAGGTGGAGCTGTTTCTAGGCTGGAAACGATGCATGGACTATGACGTGACATCTCCTCTTCTCAGTGGGAAGATATTCTAGCAGACATCGTGCAGGACAAGAAGAAGGTGCTGAGGATGACAAACAAGAATGGAATTTCCTGGACGACTAGCATGGTGGTTGATCCAACACGTGAAGTATATAGGTGGTGACAGGGCGACCCGTGGGCTGACACTCTGCCTAGAGGTGTTTTCTATTCCCTACCAGTGGTGATTTCCTCCTATACGAGTAGTGTGGGGATCCTATCCGCTATGGCGTGTGGGCAGTCATTGCCCCTGCAGTGCTGGCGCACCTCTATAGCTCCCTCACTACGATGAGCTTAGGCGGATGCACATGCGAGAGCTTGTTCCTGCTTCAGGTATGGATGGAAGCTCATTTAATGTTTGATTATGCTGAGAGACAACCTACCCCTCCAAAATCTTCCTTCAGAGTTAATGTACTGCAGCAGGGCGTGGTATGAGCTAGAGGATGAGATCAAGTGTGTGACAGCACACCTGAGAGTAGGATGCCTGGCGTGACTACCTCAACTACTCTTAGTGGAGGACTTCATAGTGAGGCCACTGTTCATGAGGACAATGAGTTTAGAGTTCGCACCAAGGAGGACAGAGATCTGTGGTTGTCTGGTCTTGATCAGATGGTGGTGTACCATCCACACTGGTGCCAATGTCAGCTTGGAATACCACAGAGAATTCCAGCTTCATCTCACTGCACTACCATGATCATCTAAGGAAGGAATGAGAATTGATGAAGAAGGCTAAGAAGATATGGAGAAATACATAGTTAGCTAGAAGTGGGACAAGCGAGCAAGAGAACTGGGAGGACATTGGAAATACGAAGAGTACTTGACACCATTAGCCCTATTTCATGTGATTTCTTCATGGCTCGTAGAGAAAAGAGATGTACTCTCTCATTTCAATAAGTGTAACACAAGTTTTAGTAAATAAATAATGAGTAGAATTTAGCCCAATGTGTTGAATGTGCTGAGATGGTTTGAATTGAGTTGAACTGAGCTGAATTGAGTGTATGTGCCTTGAATGGTCTTGAATTTGTAGGATCGAATAGTGGAAGGATAAGATCTAGAAGGGGGGTTGAATAGATCTTACCCAATTAATGCGGAGATTGAGTAATTCAAAATTACTTCTAATCAGAGATCTATTCACATAGACAATTGTTTATCTGAAGGGTGAGTGTGTTGGAAGATGTGTGAAGCAATTCAACAATTAGTGTGAGTTCGAATCCTATGCAAGCATCTAGCGAAGACAAGCAGATCAAACCACTGCACAAAGGATTTTTAGGTGGTTCGGAAATCACACCAGTGATTCCTACATCCACCCTCACACAGTGAGGCTCCACTACTCAAAAGAGTACAACTCACACTAGAGCTTGACAACTCCAACACACTGGGTTAGCCAACTCACACACCAACTCTAGAGCACAACCGCTCCAGAAACTGAGCACACTTGCTAAAAAACACACAGAGTATTCAACTCAACACAACTGAGCACAATAGCTCACAAACCACAAGCTAGATAAAGATCAACATAAATCAGATCCTCTAGCAATGATCTGATTCAAGATAGATTCATCACAGAGACTTGTGCAACACTTTATGCACAATTCCCATGGATGAATCAGAAGAACACCTTCAGAGTTAAGAGAATTAGATACAGAGTATGTTCTTCAATGGAGATCCCTTGCAGAAGGTTGAAATGAGGGGATTTGTTGATGCTTTGAGTCACTGGGTGATGCTCTGCTTCAATTGCTTCTGAGTCACCTTTAGATTCTCCTCAATTGCTGGTTTTGCTAGATCTGTCCTTTGAGAGGTGGCTTCAGCTCCTTCTCCGAAGCTCTCCTTCAATCTCTTGTGCTGTCAAGGGATGCAAGTGGATCACCACAGCAACAACAGGAGAAGGAGCGGGAGATCCTCTTTTCGCCACCAAAAGGTCTTGCTGGAATATTCTGGAGGTCTCTCTTAGCTTGGGGGCCAATTAGTGGGGTATTATAGCCCTGGGGCCAATTAGTGGGGTATTTATAGCCTACATGTCCAAGGGTACCCTTGGAGTGCGTGGGCACATGATCCAAGACGGATTCCATTGAACCTAGGCAGCCACGTGTCCAGATAAATCATAAGTTGAGATTTCAGCCGGAGAGTGTCGACACTACCACTGAGTGTGTCGACAACTGTCCCAATTGCGTTAAAAAGGGTCTTCTGGATGCGGTCTAGTGTCGACATGACCACTGACTGTGTCGACACACTGTCCCAGTCAGACAAATGGATCTCTTGAAGCGGGGTCTAGTGTCGACACGACCATGGACTGTGTCAACACACTTGACCCTGTCTTCATGAAAATGCTTCAGGACTATGACCTAGTGTCGACACCATCAATGGGTGTGTCACACTACCATGATAAAACCTGTATTCCCTGAGAATTAACACATAAGACATTAGTACAAGGTATATCATCAAAGTATGAGGTGTAAAGTATTGAAACAGTTTTTGAGAGCGTTGTTATTACATAAATGATGTATGTAACATGTTTCACCCATTAAACTTAAAATCACAACATGTCATCATCAAACTATGAGGAGAAATACATCAAAACCACACTCAACCAACAGAATTGAGCTGAATTGCCTTCAATTGAGTGTTCTATGAGTGACTGTGAGCGATGGGTTGGCATCCCCATCGATGGACGTCAACACCAAGTCGACGGCCAACAAATGGCCGCCAACCGCCAGACAGAGGCTCAACGTCCAGATCAATGCCGTCTACAGGAAAGTAGACGTCCACCACAGGCCGTCGACCGTGGTATGGGGGTCTGACAGGGTACCTCGAAGCAGATATAGACGGCCAAAACCTTTCCGTCTACTTGAAATTAACGACCAGAGTGTTGACGTCAACTTCAAAACACAACTTTTCCTACCCGAGGCCATCTCTGATGCCTCTTCACTCCTTTCTTCAAACCGCCGGAGCGCCTTCTCACCTTCCCTTCACCCTTTCTTCCTTACTCTCTCAAATCTTGACACTCCTCTTCTCTTCTTCAATTGTTCTTCTTCTCTTTGACTGCTCTAATCTTCAACTGCTCAGATGATGGCGAGGGGGAAGAAGCCGGTGAACCGAGACTGCCCTCGCCGAATGGAGGAGGAGGAGGAGAGCACAATCGGGGGTTCGGCGGCGGGGGAGAACACGGTGAAGGAGGATGAGGTCAACCCTGTCAGTGCGGCAGAGGGAGAAGTATCGGGCGATGATGACAAAGGGGAGGAGGGAGAGACAGAGACGGAGGCACAGAAGAGACCTTCACTGTAACGGCCCTGGATATTTATGCCCAATAAGGCTCCATATCTCAGTCCGCCTTCCGCAATCGGACCGAAGTCTCGCAAGGAATATCTCTAACATGTGTCTAGCATGAATATAAAAGACAACAATTACAGTATAAGACACAAGAAAGTACAATGTCTGAGTTGGATAGTTCTTCTACAACGGGCTCCCTTGTTCCTGGTTGAACGGGTCCTTGAATGAAATGCTCCTTCAGGGTCCAGGTAAGAGGTGTGTAGGGTATGAATGGATCCGGATGAATGGCATCTGGGTGAAAACCTAGACCAGCCCTAGCTAATAACCTCTTCACTTGGACACCACTAACAGGACCATTTCGGTCTCTACCCAACCCTCGGCATGAATATAGCCGATCTTCGCCATCACCTCCCAACCTTTCCCTTGGGGACACGTGGTGGTCTCAAACTCTTCATCTAAGAAGGGAGGTTGGTTCAAGTCAAGGGGAAATGGAAAATTAATGATGGACATGATATGTTTCTTCCCCTTGTCTAGGATGAATAGATGTGGCATCTGCTCCAAAGTGATGAAATTGAGGGTTTCCACGGTAGGGATGCTCTTGATTTTAATAACCCGCCTGTTAAAAGGAAACTTGAAACATTGATGGGTGGTGGAAGGGACCCCTAGAGTTTGCTCTAACCAAGGATGATTGAGGATGGCCTTGTAGGTCAAATCGACATCCAAGACTAGGAACTCGAAAGACATGGTAACCGGTCCTATTTCCAATGAAGAGCAATCTTTCCCTTGGCAACCCTCTTGGAGTTGTCATAGGCAGCGATGGTGGAGCAGATTTTCTCCAGATTGTCCTCCCCTAAACCAAATTGTTTGAGGGTTTTCATTGGACAAACATTGATGGATGCCCCTGTGTCGATAAGAGTGGAGTCCACTGAGACCCTGTGGAGGGTGACAGTGAGACAAAGAGGGAGTGAACGACACTCAGGGGCTGCAAGATCCTAGTTCGAGAAGGAGATGGAGGGTCCTTGGGTGAGGGAGAGAATGACATTGGTCACCCTACTAGCAGGAAGGTCATCATTGACCATGATCTTTTGGAGGAATTGGAGGAGCGTGGAGTGATGGGATGGCGACTTCCGAATCAATTCTAAAATAAAAACTCTTGCGGTAGTCTTATCCAAGTGTGGAAGAATGTCATATTCGTGCCGGCAAGTGGCGGGGGTCCATTGTCCTCCTCATCTTGAGATGGCCGTGGAAGTGGGGGAACAATCCGATTCCGGAGGGTGACATGAACGTCCTCCTGAGACCTAGGGAGAATGAGTTGGAGGGGTTGGGAGCCATAGGTGGGGGAAATGGGAATAGATTGGGCATCCTGACGAGCGGGTCGGATAAGCACTAAGGGCCGCTCTTCTAGGATAGCATCTACAATGGTGGAGGGTTCTTGGGACTCTATGGAAGGACACGGGTACCACTCTTCAAATCCTTCTACTCCCCACTGTTGTTCTCTCCTCACAACCCGAGGTTCTTGATGCGTCATGGTGTTGACCTTTTCCTGGGACTTAAAGGAGGAAGGGTTGTTGTTGTTTTGGTGGTTGGGGAGGGGGTTTTACACTATGCCTAGGTCTCTTCTTGTGTACCTAGACTTGGCAATGGTGACCTTGACGTCTTCCCAATTGATCCTACTCTGATCCTTCATGTCATACACCCAGTCACGGAAAGCGAAGTAATTGTGAATTTGATGACTGGGGGCCCTATGATAGGGACAGTACTTTGAGCTATCGGCCCTCAGGTGCACACCCTCCTTTTATGGAGGAAGTTGGATGGCATCGCAAGTCATGAGGGCAAAGAATATGTCCCCGAGGGATTCGGGGAGGGTAGGATAGTGAGATCTCTTGAGACCAGGACGGGTATAGCCAGAAGGCAGAGGAACAACTCAGTAGGGCCTAGAGGGATGTAATGGGAATTGGTGAGGATTGGAGGTGGGATTGGAGGGTTGTTAGGGGGCCTCAGTGGCTGACTGCAGGCACTAATGGACTCATTGACGGTCACCCCCTCGGAGGTAGGTGCCGCGAGAGCCTTGCCTCTCTTAGGCTTCCCTTCAAAGAATGGTGGGAGGGAGGAGTCCTTGATTTGGTTTTGGACCACCCTAGCTTGATTGTAAAAGTGTGCAAAGGAGGGAAACTCACTAAGCATTAATATGGATCAAAGCAAAGGGGTGGTATTGGTGACTATCATAGTAATGGCTTGGGACTCTGGGATGGGGAGGTCGGCCCTCGAAGCTATGGATCTCCAGCAGTTGGCAAAAGTGACAAAGTCTTCATCGGCCTCATCTTTTCCGCCACCAAGTCGGGAAGTGTGGGGACTTGGGTGTCCATGTAAGAGAAATGGGAGATGAAGCGTTCGGAGACTATGTCAAAGTTAATGAGATCGGATGCAGGAAGGGAGGTGAACTACCTCAAAGCCTCCCCTTCTAACGATTGTTGGAAGAGGTGAACCATGAGGACCCGATCATATAACCATTGGTGGGAATCCATGAGAAAGCCAACAAGATGGAATTGGGGGTCGGAGGTCCCGTCATACTTGCAGTATTTCGGGGCCTTGAAACCAAGGGGAAAGTAGACATTCAGGAGCTTGCAATTGTTTTGAAGGGAGTGAGGCTTAGACAAGGACAAGGACTCAACCAGAGTTTCCTAACAAGACCCTCCATCTCCGACCTGGAGATGGATTCAGATTGAGTGGGGGGTGTGGATTGGACATAGGGTGGATAGACAGAGGGAGCAGTTGGAATGGGAGTAGGTGCAGGAGGAAGAGGAGTGGAGATGGGAAACCGGTCTGGGAGTGGGTCTGGATGAAGAAGCATGGAAAGGAGATGGTGAGGAAGGTGAAGCCATCACCTGAACAGTATGCTTAGAAAGCATAGAAATGATGTCCTCGGGCGAATAGCGGGATAAGAGTTTGGAGAATTCGGGGTCATCTTGGGCTTCTTGGGCATAAGTGGGATTGACCCTCAAACTCACCTCCTCTTTATCCGCCTGAGAGGAGGATTGAACAGACTCTTCGGGCTGCATGTTAGAGTTAACCATTCTGACAAATTCGTCATGATATTATCATCATATTCAAAAGCCGGATTGTTAGACATATTGACAGAGTTCAACCAAGCGTCCATTAGCACACACAAGCTACTGATTTTAAGATGATTAGGCTGATTAACTACACTGTTATTAGGAGAAATGTGGATTTCTACGCAAACAATGTTGTCAAACAATGTCCCAAAATTTTTAAACGTTGAAGTTGTTCGTTAACTTGACTTGTGGAGGTCGATTCTCTCACCTCTCACTCAAAGCTGGGTGAATGGGTGAACAATCTGGGAGGGTAAGGTCCTCCTGCCCATACCGTGAGGGAATCCATGGAATTTAGGGACTTATGGAGTTTTCCTTGAAGCCAATCCGATTTACCTGAGAGGGAATCCCGAGTAAAAGATTGTGAATCAAGAAGGGGCTATCCTAAAATGTGTGGGGAGGCTAGAACAGAAGAGAAGATGGACCCAACTCATGACGCAGGACCGTCATTGATCAAAGAGAGAGCAAACAAAAGCAAATAGAAAGAAAATCCATCCAAAAAATAGCTTCTGTGAAATAAATGACAACACAATCGACGTTAAGTTCCTCAGAAAACAGTAAACGACAGGATCAATGGACGCTGACAGAGATTTGACGGCACAGGATGTTGATGCTAAGATGATATAACGGCACGAAAAGTGGACGTTTACATGCTTAGACGTCAAGATCGCTTGACGTCTACTTGTGTGCAGTTTGAAAACCGCAGCAGCAGCAGCAACAGTTGTCCCACCGTGATCGCCAAAGGAGAGCTGTGGACGTCCCGTTCCACTCCCGAGTGGTACTCCAGAGGTTCTCCGAACATTGAGTGAGCTCCCTCGTGGAACGTTGGCGTTTGCTGGTTGACCCTTACTTGCTCTTTGACTCCCATTTGACCAGGTGACCTAATAGAAGAACAAAGAAAACCAGCAAATAAAGGAATGGGAGGTGATTGCCAGAGCCTTACCTATGCCTAAGGAAGTGTTCTGATCGCGCCGGACACAGCCTCACGTAGTGGTAGATGGTGGGACTCCGACTTTCCCCTCTTCTGCCGGCCAAAGAGAAGAAGCTCCGCGGTCTTTTTTGAGGTGTTCCTACAACAAAGAAAGCTCTATTAGACTTTAGGGAAGTGTAGTAACTTCCAGAAGTAAAGAAAAGTGACCCAAAAGGAGTGCCCCGTACCGGTTGTGGGCTTGAGAAGAGGGGTGGCGAAATGCTATGACCACCCTTCTTCCCTGTTTTGGTTGGAAAACCCCTTTTAGGTGTCTAGGGATGTGCACTACATGCCTAAAGTGTGTGTGTGGAGTGAATAGCATGCAAAACTAGAGAAAGAAGAAGGGAAAGAGAAGGAGAAGAGGGAGATGATCCTCTTTTGTAGGCGTGGATGACTACTTTGTGGGCTCCTCCAGCTCATGCTGAAGCCTCGTGGACGCTCCAAAGGTTGAGGGGAAGAGAGGAAACAAGGGTGGAAGCTCTCAAGGCTTGAAGTGGGTTTTCTCTCTCTTCTCTCAAAGCATCAAAGCTTGGGCTCGTCCAGCATCTCCCCCATCACTTAGAAGGCTAAGGACCTTGATATATAGACAGTGGGGGCGGAGCTAATGAGCATAGGATGCTCAAGTGTAAAGAAACACACTTGAACATGTGGCAATTCATGTAGAAAGGCTAGACCAATGAGAGAGGGCAAGTAGGACTTTTACTGGGTCAAGGGGGTGCCAGGTGGCCCATTTGCTTGTTGGGAATGGCCCCATGTGTTGCATGGCTGAGGGGAGGGCGCAAGTGGGCAAGAATCTCAGGTAGTTGTGTAGACCAAGTAAACCCAGGTTGACGTCAAGCGATCTGCCGCCAACACCATGCAAACGTCAACTTGTGTGGACGTCAACCGGAGTCGACGTCCAGGGTGTGTGCCGTCAACAGGGAGTCAGCGGTAATCAATGTTGACGTTAACAGGGATCTGAGGCAAGTCAACAAGCAGTCAAACAAGCCTTATTGAGCCATGAACCATGCGGGGATGGGCCAAATCTCGCGTCTAGACTACATAAGTTAGTGTACTAAACTAAGAATTAAGAAAGACATAGGTTAAAAGAATAATTAACATACCATGAACATATCATACAATAAATTCTCAACATCCATCAGAAAATTAGAAAACCTATGGATATGCCCAGGAAAGTGTGCTTGAATGTTTTTGTAAAAAATTGTGATGCTTGGGCATGATCTATTTTATTCCTGAAATTGAAAATATTAATACCATAATAATGAATAGATAACAAAAATAATTCACGTACCCTCATTTATCCACACTTCACGCACCATCTCACTATGACTGTCCGCCCTCTCATGATGACTCACCTCGTCATCAGGATGTGTCACTAAATGAATTAAATGGCATAAACAAAACAATTATCCAAAATATACCTATAAATGTGAATGAACATATCTGGCTCCGATGGAGGCGGTGTAGATCCACTTGCCATCAATACTGGAGGTGCAGATGACGTCGGTCTTGTAAGAATTGAATGGGATAAGCAATGCATATAATAATGACACATCTTCTTAGAAATTTAATCAATATATATACATACCAACTGATGAAGGCATAGGTGTAGAGTCAATAGGACCTACAAGAATTGAATAACATAAACAATGCATATAATCAATAGATATACTGCTAAAAATTTACACATACACATTGTTGCTGGTAGTGTAGACGTGGAAGCAATCCAACCTATAAAGAATGTTATAAATAATTATATTAAATAAACACATGTATGCATACAAATTTGAGTATATATACCTGTTGTCGATGGTGGTGCATAAGAGGGAGTAGAGCTCCTCCCACTACCCTATCCCCTCCCACCTGAAGAACTCGATCGTCGACCTCGAACCATATCTTCAGGGTAATAAAATACATGCATATTAATCAATAACTATATAAAGAAAGATGTAGAATATTAGAATTTCTAGTAAATCTGTCTACCAATTTTCAAACAGTCTCCATTTCATCTTCAGATATTTGGATATATTAAATTCGACATTGGCATCTTCATTATCAGATTCATCTTCAAATAAGCCACTTCAAGTTCTTAAATACTAGACAAGGACATCAAATATGACCCTCGTAATATACAACCTTCAATAGGATTTCTTAATGCAAACTAAATGAACCTCTCAACTTTGTTTTAAATTCTATAGACACTATTAGATTAATACTCAATGATACATCCATGAACTTCAGACATTTTTCTGTGCAAATTAAATGTTAAAACATAAAACTTTAACATGTTTAACAAAAACAACTCCAACCCTTTCCTTACATCGTCCAGCATAACCATTTTAAATTGGAAGGGAATATTATTTAGATTTTCACATTTAACCCATCTGTGAAGGTTTGATCACACAATTAATTACTATCTATGTTGTGTTATTTGCCGAAAACATCGATAGTATCTCTCTACACCTCTCCGATATACTATAAAAATATTTATTGATTAAGAAATTTTATTAAATAGCACTTATGAAAATAATCAAAATCAATAAAGGTATATCATAGATAAGTGAGAAGACGGATCCAAAAATTTTAACAAACAACACAAACGCATATAGTAATTAACCACGTAAGTGCGATCAAACATTACAAACTGTACAAACGAGACAATTCAAGATTTTGAGTTAGAATTATATTGAACCACTCTTATAATTTTTATCCATTTTATTTATGATAACCAAACTCATATTTATCATAAATATTCTTAATATATTTAATATCATTTTTTTCTCATGACAAAATTTAATAATGTTTTTCATGATAATTTATGTCCATAAATAAATTAATTTCTATCACTACATAAGATTTGCACTAAAAATCTCTATCGATTTCTATTTAAGCTTCACTTCGTCATTGCATGTTTTCTTTGATCGGTTGAAGCTTCCGTCGAAGTTTCCCTTCGTCATTTATAAAGTCATATACGAAGCTTCACTTCGTCATGCATGTTTTCTTTTGATCAGTCGAAGTTTCACTTCATCATGCACAAAATTTTTTCTGATCTGTCGAAGCTATCAGTCGAAATTTCACTTCGTCATGCTCGATTTTCTTTTGATCAGTCGAAGCTATCAGTCGATGTCTCACTTCATCATGCAGACTTTCTTTTGATCAGTCGAAGTTCCACTTCAACTGACTGCGTGTATTTTAATCCAATAGAAGCACCATCTGAAGTTTCACTTCGTCATGCATAATTTTGTTCTATTCAGTCGAAGATACACTTCAACTTTCAGTGTTATTTTATGGACCAGTCAAAGTTCCACTTCGACTGAGTGTGTTATTTTCTGGACTAGTCGAAGTCCCACTTCGACTGGCTGCTTGATATTCTTAGCTGTCGAAGTATGATTTCAATTGAGACTCTTAGCAGTCAAAGTGCGACTCCGACTGAGATTCTTTGCAGTCGAAGTTCGTATCTTGACCAGTAAAAGTTTCAATAGAAAATTGATTAATGACTTTAATATCATTCTGATTGATGTGTTTTACATACCGATTAGTGTTGTTTACATACAATTGGTGTTTATATATTTTTAAACACATCGATTGACTTTCAAAATGTCTTTGGCACCCAATGAAAATTCAAATAGTCTTCAAATCCTAATGTATTCATGATATGTGTTGTCTATCCTTCCAGGGTAGGTATGAAAGGTGTCTGCAGAAAGGGAGGACTAAAGGATGCCTTATTCCTACTAGAAAGCAAAGTTCCTACCTAGTACTTCTAGTTGTCAGTAAAAAACATGGAAAAAGAGGTATGGACTATCTGACATAAGACGTTTCTAGTATAACATGCATTCATTATATGCAGATCTATTATACATAGACACGTCGATTGGACTTGCTACTTGTGCCCTTGGAAGTGTGCACCAACTTGCTTATGTTCCAAGGAGCTAGTAGGCAAATGGAAGAATTTGAAAAGAAATAGAAAGAGAGCAGAAAATGAAGAAGAGAAGTCCAACGGATCGAAGGCTCCAACGACTATCCTTCAACAGTCCTCTTCAACTACTCTATAAAAGGATGAAGGTTTTGAAGTAGAAGATATACATGAGAGCATTCTTGAAGATCTATTTAAAAGAGTGTTCATCCAGTGAGGAGCCTAAACGATATACACTCAAAGAAAAGAGAGAAAGAGCTCGAGCCTGTTCAAAGCAGAAGATTGTGCCCAAGCAGAAATCATCTGAAGCTCTCTAACATTTCAACTTCTCCTTCCTCTCTCTATGTGTGTGTTTATAGAAGATCTGAAAGAGATAGCTTGTAAACATGAGGGATAGAGTCACTTGTTTACCTTTGTATATCTCAGGTTATGTTGAAAACAAGTCTCTCTAAGTTCATATTATCTTTAACTTGATCTCAACAGGTCTATTCTTTCCTTAAGAAAGATTGTGTCAGGTTGTGTGACTGTACATAGTGTTCCTCTTCGTTGGAAGAGAAGGCTTGCTGTGCAAGCATTCTCTTGGTTAGATAGGAAGACTAGCTTGTTCTGGGTGGCGTGCCCAGTAGAGGGTGTTGTACTTTGTATCTCCTTGTTGAAGCAAAGAACCATGTTGGGGTTTGTTCTAACAGGTTGACTTCTGAGCTGTAAAAGAAGTGGGATGCCTTCTTACTTGGAAAGAGAAGGAGACTAGCTGGGGTGCTGAGTTTTGTATGTTCTTAAGGGGGGCTGTACCCTTGGTTAGTGGAAATCCCAAGAGATTTCTTGGGGACTAGATGAATGACTTCTTTTGGAATGGCCGAACCAGGATAAATCTTTGTGTTTGTCTGTATTGCTTTTCTTTAATTGCTTCTGCAGTACTACTCTTTATCGCATACAATTTACATCCACTAACCATAGTTTTAAAGTGTTGTTTTTTCCTTCAATTTTTTGTTTATCCTATTCACCCCCCTCATAGGTGCCTTGCTTGCAACTAAGTGGGTCAACAATATACACATTCTCATCATTCAAATGAGAACGTGCACATCAATCCTAAAGTCTTAAATCGCAGGTTGATTGTCACGGACTTACATGCTCTCCTGAGATGCATGTAATGTTAGGTGCATTCATGCATCACAACTATCACGTCCTAATAAATATCTATTATCAGAAATGACAGAAAAATAGACTTAAGAAATAGAGCTTATATTTTATACATCTGACATCATCATAGCGGAATCTTTACATACATAATACTCCTCATTATTGTCCATAAGAGGAGTAAGAAACGAAAACTTAATAACATCCCATCTCTAACTACAGTACTAAAGAAAACTATGTTGGACTCTGAAGACTGTTGTCCCGCTCAACACACCCCTTAAGAACTAGGCTCATCTTGATCACATGAAAAAGTAAAATTTAATGAGCAATTGTGCCCAGTAGGATTCACCCTTCTAATCACAAGGATTAAGATAACCAAAGAATGGGCAAGAAACTTAATTGGTAGCACTACTGACATCAAGGATGATTGTATAACCATGTCAATTAGATAACAATTGTAGAACAAGAGTACTGAGTTAAATTTGCACAGAAAAGAATTCACGATAATAATCAATTCTAGTTCAGTACATATTCAACTCATGATAAAATAAGATGATGACCAATCAAGCAAGTATGATGCAATGCCAAACATCCAAAGATCCTTATCGTTCCGTATGACCATTAAAGGAATTCGGGTGCTCCTCCCGGGACTGGATCAGCCCCACTTGCACAAGCATATATCTCAATTGAGTCCCAAGACCAAAATTTGTCATCACAAATCATTTCTGTTAAATATTCAAGTGTGGTACACAAGTACTCAAGATCTCTAATGTAGCAAAGGATTGGGAATCAATGCTAATGACTTCAGAAGGTTGTAGCCATCTAGGAATCAATCATACATGGAGTGTCCAAGAACATTCCATAATTGGATGTGGATGGAAATTGAATGATTCCTCTTAGTGTAAAGTAGTTGGAATCCAAGAAAATGAGGGGAACAACTTGTTTGGTTAATATCAAAGTGTGTCACTTTGGTTGGACAAGAAGTAAATCTGGTTAAACACCACAGACATGTATGTCGACAGCCAAAGAGTGGCTATCGACAGCCACTGACCATCCAGAACCAGATTCTGGAACCTGGTCCCTGTTTGTCGACAGGCCAAAGGTGGCTATCGACAGAGGAGGCCATCTATCGAAGATGAAGTCTACCTGTCGAAATCTACTAGTGTTTCTACATTTTTGGGTTCTGGAAGCATGAAACCTGTCGACAGATGGGTTCTATCTGTCGATAGTCATGGGTTGATCTTCCAGAAATGGTTTTATAACACCTCATAAGACTCTTCTAAGTGTTCCTATGATTCTAAGCATGACTAACAACACTTCATGGGTCTTATTTACATTTCTAAACACCACTTACATGAGGGAAAGAAGTAGAACAATAGGAGTACATTGTGGCATGGAAACCTATGAAAGGATGATTACTAGAAATACAACTCTTCTAAACAACATTTCCTTGCATCTAGTAGGAAGATTTCCACAAGTATGCTTGGATAAGACATGAGCATTAGCTTAAGCATGACTACAATGGATAAGAAAAGCATCCTAGGATGTTTACAGAACCTAAGTCAAGGTATGAACGTGGTAAACACTTAAACAAAAACTCTTAATCATGAGAAGGAGACAAGAAGGAGAGAATCCTACTTGACTTAGGAAAGTTGAGGGTCCTTCTCCTCTCCCAATGAAGGAACAACAGCAGGAGGAATAAGAAGACTTGTGAAAGTGGTAACCATGGCGGGTGCAGTAGATGGAGTAGCAGCAACAGCTGCTACAGTAGGAGTAGTTGCTATAGCCACAGTATAAGCAGCAGCAGCAACTTCGGCAGAGCAGCAACAACAACTTCGGCAAGAGCAAGTGGGTAAAAGCCCATACGAAGGGTTAAGGGGAGGTTTATATAAACTTCCGGCTTCCATGCATGTACGACACGTAGCCATACATTTGTAATCGTAAAACCTCTCTTTCCATCCCAAGGCCACGTTTTACCATAGGGTTTTACCCCACTACACGTAGTAACTACGTGTAGATTATTTACTTCAGGTGAGATGAGTCTTACTCCATTGAATCTTTAGTAACTGAACTTCCTTGTTTCGGAGTTGCTTAATCTTTTAGTCAAGGATTTGCACAGGTTTTCTCTTCATATGTTAGATTTCCTTGTAATTCTAGATATGATATTCAATAACATGTTCTGGATCATAAACATATTTTCGCAACATTGACACATGGAATATGTCGTGAACATTGGATAATTGGGGTGGAAGGCTAGTTGATATGTCATTTCCCCAACTCTTCTTAATATTTCAAATGGTCCAATGTATCTTGGACTCAACTTTCCTTTAATTCCAAATCTCTTGATTCCTCTTCGGGGTGACACTTAAGAAAACACATAATCTCTTGTTGAAATTCTAGCTTTTCTTCGTTGATCATCATAACTTTTCTATCGATCTGAGCGGCTTTCATTCGATCTTGTACTAACTTTATAATCTCTATAGTTTCTTGTATCATTTTAGGTCCAAGGATGTGTGATTGCTTCAATCAATCCAACAACGGTGATCTGCACTGTTGGCCATATAAAGCTTCAAATGGTGCCATTTGAATTGTAGATTGATCGCTGTTGTTATAAGCAAATTCCATGATTCATAAATGGTTACTCCAGTCATTTCAAATTCTAAAACACAGGCACCACACATATCCTCAATAATTTGATTTACCTGTTCTATTTGTCCATCGGTTTGAGGATGAAATGCAGTGCTAAACTTCAGTTTAGTTCCCAGTGCATGTTGTAGTTCTCTCCAAAAATGTGAAGTGAATCTTGCATCTCTGTCAGAAATGATATCCTTTGGAATACCATGTAGCCGAACAATTCTTTTAAGTATAAAGCTGCTAATATATTAATAGACCTTTTGTTTGATAGCCAAGAAATGAGCTGACTTTGTGAGTCGATCAATTATTACCCATATCACATCATATCCATTACATGTTCTGGATAATCCCCAATAAAGTCCATATAACACTGTCCCATTCCACTCTGGTATCTCAAGGGGTTTTAATTCCCTCTTGGTTTCTGATGTTTAGCCTTGATTTTTGACATGTTAAACATCTAGCTATAAATCCACAATGTCTTTCTTCATATTACACTACCAATTTTTTCTGTAGATCTTGGTACATCTTGACAGCTCCCGGATGGATATTATAATGTGCCCGATGAGCTTCCTCTAATATTTGTTTCTTGATTTCTGAATTATTCGGTATGCACAATCTGTTTCGGAACCAAAGATTTCCATCAGCATCTTCATTAAAATCAGGTCTGGAATTCAGTTTCTCTCTAATTTCTACCAATGTGGGGTCATTGTCCTGTTGTTCACCAATTTGTCTTAATAGTTCAGATTGCACTTTCAGGTTATTAATCATAACCTTATCTTCTTGTGGTACAGCTTTCAAACTCAATGTAGAGAATTCTTCCAAAAGTTTCCATTCTTGACTTGCAAATGAAATATTTCAGCCATGGGATTCCTACTGAAAGGATCAGCTACATTATTACCTTTTCCAAGATAGTACTCAATTTTAAAATCATAATCCTTGATATATTCCACCCATCTTCTTTGTCTCATATTTAAATCTTTCTGTGAAAATAAATATTTCAAACTTTTATGATCGGAGTACACTATAAATTGAGTATCATACAAATAGTGTCTCCAGAGCTTTAAAGCAAAAATCACCGCTGCTAGTTCCAAATCATGTACCGAGTAATTTTTCTCATGATTCTTTAATTGTCTAGATGCATAAGCAATAACATTTCCTTCTTGCATCAAAACACATTCTAATCTGATATTGATGCATCAATGTATACTTCAAATGTTTACCCTCTACTGGTAAATCCAGAACTGGTGTGGATGATAAACATTCTTTAACCTTTGAAATGCATTTTCACAACTCTCATTCCATTCAAATGCAGTTCCCTTCCGAGTTAGTTGTGTAAGAGGTGAAGCGATTCTAGAGAAATCTTTGGACAAACCGCCGATAATAGCTAGCCATACCCAGAAAACTTCTAATTTCAGTAATGTTCTTAGGTTGTTCCCACCTTGAATAGCTTCAACTTTAGAGGAATCTACTGACAATCCTCTCTAGAGATGACATGTCCTAAGAACGTTACTGTTCCAACCAGATTCACATTACTAAACTTTGCATACAACTTATGGTCTCGTAGCAGTTGTAAAGTGACCTGTAAGTGTGCTTCATGTTCTTCCATACTCTTAGAATAAATTAATATGTCATCAATGAATACAACCAGAAAATGATCCAAATATGACCTGAATACATCATTCATCAATCGCATGAAAGCAACAGGTGCATTGGTTAATCCAAACAGCATCACTACAAATTTGTAATGCCCATATCTACTTTGAAAGATGTCTGTGAATATCCTCTTCTAAATTATCAATTGATGATACCCGGATCTAAGATCAATCTTTGAAAAATATTGAGCTCCAGACAATGATTAAATAGATCATCAATCCTAAGGAGTGGGTATTTATTTTAATTGTTAACTGATTCAACTGTCTATAGTCTATGCATAATCGCATAGTCCCATCCTTCTTCTTAACAAACAGTACCGGAGCACCCCAAAGAGATGTACTGGGTCTAATGAATCCTTTCTCCACTAGTTCCATAAATTTCCTTTTTAATTCTTTCAATTCTTCCATTGACATTCGATAAGGCGTTCTTGAGATTGGTGTGGCTCCTAGAACCAATTAATTGAGAAATTTACTTCTCTACTAGGTGGTAATCAAGTAATTCTTAGGAAATACATCAGGAAAATCTTTTACTACTGTAATATCCTTCAATCTTGTAGTTTTCTGATTCATTATTGTCACGGACGCCAAATATCCTTGACACCCTTGTTGTACCAACTTACATGCTTTAACTGCCGAGATTATGGGTATACTTCTTACACGAGGTTTATCAAAAGTCATGGAGTAAACCTCCTTACCCAGAAAAGTTACTTGCCTTAATTGACAATCCAAATTTGCATGGTGTTTAGATAGCCAATCTACCCCAAGGATTACATCGTAATCCCACATCTCAAGGCATATCAAATCACCTGAAAAATTATGTTCTTTAACTAGAATTTGACTGGCAGGGTAATATTCTTAAAGTTTCTTACCCTCACTTAGAGGAGTAGCTACCTCTAGTTGTACAGGTAATGGAATTGATTGAATTCCTAAGGATCTAGCAAACTCACAACTAATGAAGGAATGTGTAGCTCCTGAATCAAATAAAACATACGTAGGTTTAGAGTTTACTAAAAGTGTACCTTAAATAAGTCCGCCCACTTGCGGAGATTCAGGTTCCACTTCCTGAATAGCTTGTAGACGTCCTTGTTTGGCTCAAGGATTCTGAGTTGCTAGTGCATTCTTCATCATAGGACATTCAGGAATCGATGTTGATTACTTCCACATCGGACGCAAGCACCCAACCTACGCCAACAATTCTCAGTCTTGTGTCCACTAAGATGGCAGTGTCGACAAAGTCCTTATTCCCAATTGGAGCTTTTCCTACTTCTTTGTGGACTCTTGTACTTTAGAGGCATTTCCTGTAACGACCCTCTTTATACCGGTACGATTATACCAACCCACATCGATATAGAAAGCGTCGTACAGTGGGGACATTTACCCCAACACATTCATTAGGTGAGATGTACAAAAATATAAACATATAACAGCGGCATAGAAAGAACTGAATATAAACATCTTATTCCATCATGTACACTTTATCCACAGCCCATATAGAACAGAGGAAACTAACTATTTCATAACTGAGAAATTAAATAAATACATTGTCCACAACTGAATTACATAGCGTTCTCAATTACATACTATGAAAAATAAAATACAACGCTGAAATCTCCTCGAATATCTCCTACTCACGCTCCGAGTCACTCCTGACTATCTCCTCGGAAGAAGTAGAGATATCTGCACCTGTACGCCGAAGCAAGAGTGAGTCTACAAGACTCAGCAAGCAAATCCATGCACATTACACATACATACATCATATGGACATTTTACTTTTAAACGAAACCACAATTACATGTAATATGGTTTAAACAATCTAAACATGCTATTTCTACAACCTTATGATACATGGTACATGCTTTATGTCACTTTCTACAACAAAATAAACATATCTCATGCTTTCTACATATCCGTTATCATGATAATTCAATTCACATTTCATTCATTTATCTTGTAATACAATTGCAAATTAAGCATGAAATTTACACATAATGAAAGGGATGCTCCTAGCATGGATTCTATGGATATTCTCTCATGCATGACATGCTTTCATACACATATAGCTTGCTGTTTTACATGGATTTAACACATTTTGTAAAGATTCACACTTTCACATGTTATCACATTAGTTTACAATTTCACATGATCATTTACACATTTTACACATTCACTTTTCGCACATGTACAAAAAATCACATTATTCTAATTACATGTCATGACATAGTCCAAACCACCTCTAGAAGGACACACACTTATCTCATTCACACATATACCTATCACCTAGGCAATATAGTGATAGATCTTAGATACTGCGCAAAACCGGGAGAAGCACTCTCCACCCTAACCAGTGATAAATGTCCCAGGATTTAATCCCAATGCCCATGGAATCTCATACTCATATGAACCTTCCCGTAGGGACTTTACTACTGTACAGTTCCTCAGCCCTCTAAGGTAGCAGTGTCACCCATGGCACATTTACACATTTTCCATTTTTAAACACTCACTATTTGCACACCGTTTAAACACACTAATTTCATTTTCACATACATGTATATGGTTCAGATTTCCTAAAATGGTACTACTGGTTGCAATGTTAACAGTTACAAATTCATTCTAATCATGTTGCAATTATATAGTTTATCACTAATTACACTAAACATGCTTTATTGGTCATTTCATCATGTAATAAACAAATCAGTACCTACTATTGTCCAATTCACATGAAATTTTTACCATGGACTGTTTATAGGTTAAACATAATGCATACCAAATTTGAATTTTTCGGAACTACACACTAATTATAAAAAAAATTAGAACATTTAATTTACAAAATTGGTCAACAATCAACTTGCATGGTTCACAGTGTTACAGGCATATTTACCATTCTACAACATGCATCTGACAATTATGATCTGACACAAAATTTCTAAGAATTTAACTTGTTTCATACAATTTATTTGAAAATTTAAACTGATAACGCATGCTCACTACTTTACAATTCAAAAAATCTAGATATTCATACAGTCATCAGAAAATTCCCTAAGTCTCATGGCATGAACTAACACCTATAAACATCGTATAGAAATTCCATAGCCTTGGGTACTAATACCATGCTGGCAAGAAAAGTGTCACAACCCTTGATCACCATTCTCATTGTAACACCCCGGAAATTTAGTGATTAAGAATTAAAGGAGAATAAAGAAATTCCGTGATTATTGGAACGATAAAACTTACGTACCATTATCGTACAAGAGAAAAACACATCGGGGAAAATTGTAACAAACAAAGAATAACCCAACCATAAATTAAATAAACATGTTGGAGAGTCTCACAACATTATGTATTAATAACCATTAACAAGATTGGCCAATGGAGTACATTTGGCCCAAGGATAAAAATTGGGACAAGGAAATACCCAGAAATTCGTGTATGTAATTATGCAATAATTAGGGAGGGCAAGTTAGGGTTAAAATTAAGGTAATTAGTCATGCAAGGTAAGACAAAACCGAACCCAACCCCAATTGGTGGTTTCCTAAACCGTTGCTACCTCCTTTGGGTGAGAGAATCCCAGATTTTTATGGAAACTAGGAAACAGAATTTGCAGCCCTTTCCTAGTCCCGTTAGGACTTGATGGTACACCCTAAATCTATAAGAACTCGTTCTGAAACTCTTGGGGAAGGTTTAGCAACAAGTTGGGGTCGAGAGTAGCAAGTTTGGAGCACTGGGAAGTGGAGAACGGCTGGGGAAAATCGTGGTCTTCTCAACTTCGCTCGGCATCAACCAGAAATCTGCAGAGAGTTCTTAGCATTCAAAGGTAGGTGTTCTGGGCCAAGATTAAAGAAAACCAACACCATCATGTAGATTTTTGAGTCTAGGATCATTTGCACTTGGTTTGACTCAATTTCATGGAGTATACATTGCGTATTCATAGTTTCCCTAGTCGCACACAGTTAGGGCTTTCCCGTTCTTCTTATTTTGCACATGATTTTATACCAAATTAGTCCAAAACTTCCTTCATGAAAGTTCTTTACTTGTAGTCACGATCATCTTTTATGTTGAACGTTGTGTCAAAAGTCTTTCTTTAGAGAGTTATAAGCATGGTAAGAGAGTCTCTGCATGATACTGCGATTCGGGCTGCACTTAGCTTTATATGCTTCACATGTTTTCTAGATATTCGAGACCGAATTAGATCAAACTCCAACATCAAAGTTCTTCTAATAGTTTTCCTCGTCATCTTAGTGTGTGAACATTTTGTTAAATGTCATTCGTTAGAGAGTTATAGAGGGGAAAGTGATCGCTACATGAGACATATTTTCTGGTTACACTTGATTTATATGTTTTTTTCTGTGAGGGCACACTAGTGTCAACACTACTTGATCTAGTGTCGACACACTGACCCAAAACAGCCAGAAGGTGTTCTGGAAGGTCTTGGTGTCGGCACTACCTGATCTAGTGTCGACACACTGTCCCAGTTGGACCCAGAAAGTTCTGGGAGCTGATCTAGTGTCGACACTACCTGACCTAGTGTCGACACACTGTCCATATTGGCCATAAGGTTTTCTGGAAGCTGTCTCTAGTGTCGACACTACTTGATCTAGTGTCGACACTACTTGATCATTTTGCCTTGTATTTGAAGCATTGTGTCGACACTACTTGATCTAGTGTCGACACTACTTGACCAGTTCTGCATTATTTTGCCTTGTGTTTGAGGCATTGTGTCGACACCAGTAAGGGGTGTGTCGACACTACCCTTACAAAAAAAATTGCATATTTTGGGTCTGATCATTTCATGATGTCTACTAGCATGTGCATGATGTTATATAGTGTGCATGGACCTAAAATAAATCAACCCATTGAAAAATAGTAATGATATGAATACGATTCTAATGTGTAATTGTGATTGATCTTATGTCCATTGGGTTATCTTGTGATCTTGCTTATTGTCAATTGATAAGATAAGAATATGATATGAATGTGGGGATGAATATATGTTAGTATGGACTTATTAGTGGCGTTAATGTCATGATTTGCATATGAGTTTCAATAGTTACATACTTTCCGGTGTTCATTTATTATTTGTCAATTGCATACATGTTAGGAAAAATCTGACTCATCACTTACACTTTTGCACGAATAGGCACACCCTCCTTGGGAAATTGAGAGCACATGTTCTGCATATGATCTGTCTTTAGAAACATACTCATGTCATGACATTAATGAATTATGAAACATAAGATACGTGGTTATCTTGCCTTGTTCTCTTGAGCTATTTGTCATACCTTGACTCTATGAATGATCATGTTTCTTTTACTATGAGCTTGTCATTGAAACTCTGTGGCCATAATATGAATCTGTTTGTTCAGCACAACGTGGGACTCCGGTCCAAATTTAATCCAATGCCTGTGCAAAAAGGGGCCTGGTCCGGTCCTGGGGAGGAGCGCCCCAATGTACTTATTAACCGCGGGAGTATGGACTTCTGCTGCTTAGCATAGCACAAACAATAAGCAAGATTTGTGGGAATGTGCCTTGTTTGATATGATAAGTTTGATTTGATCTGATATGATAAGATTTGATATGATACGTCTATTCATGTGAATACATGATATCTGTTTGAATATGGCCGATCTTTTTGATATGATTCTACTCTTGAAATATCTGTCCATTGTATATGCAACTCGACATTTGATCTGATCTGATATCCGTTCTACTCTGTTCAACTTGTTAGAAAAGCATGCATTGTCATCATATTCATGTGCATATCTGCCTATTTAAAATGTTAATCATGTATATTAGTGCCCGCACAATATTGAGATGTAAATCCTACTGAGCTAGTTCGCTCACCCCTATCATCCTACCCTTTTCAGGTAGTGATGAGAAACCAGAGGAGTCGGATGGGGCAGGGCAATAGTGATGAGCACCGTCATATGAATAGTTGACAGTTTAGAAATAGACATATGAGTAGTCGATGTATTAGAGAAACATTTTCATTGAATAATGAACTCTTACAGTGAGTTCTTCTTATGTAAGGTTGCAACTAGTTGAATGAAATGGAATAAAGGATATTTTTGGTGACCATACTATAGTCTCAAATGTGTTCTTTGGTTCAATTGTGACTCTACGTTATTCAATTGTGATACGTCTATCTGTATCGATCACGTCCCCCGGTATTTATTCCGCTGCATAAATATCGGGCGTGACAGTTGGTATCAGAGCCTAAACTTTAGGGTCCAAGGGAAATAGGAACATAGAACGAAATTAGATCACACAAGTCAACATCTGTCGTACCTAATGTGAGCATGGGTAGAACCATGGGAATAGAAGACACATGGATATATTTAGATGACTGACTTATATTATTATCTTGAAGGTACTTATTACCTCAATGGCCGCTGAACGTGCCCAGGCTAGGGACATGCAACAAACAATACAGAACCTGACTCAGGCTATTCTGCAAGCCACCCAGGGTAGAGGTAACCGCGGAGCCGGTGATCTCCACCGGAATTTTCAGAATATGGATCCGCCTAGGTTTGGAGGGAGTACTGACCCAGATGTTGCTGAACACTGGGTTAAAGAAATTGAAAGGATATTCAGGGTCATGCAATGCACGGACCAGAACAAAGTACTACTGGCGACTTTCCAATTGGAAAAGGATGCCAGGGCATGGTGGGAGTCGGTAGAAGCAACACTGAATGGTCAGCAACTAACATGGGCTCAGTTCATTGAGCACTTCAACACCAAGTTTCTCTGAGAGGGCCAGGAGCGGAAAGCAGCCGAATTTGTGGCTTTGAAGCAGAGAGGACTCAATGTGGCCGAGTACGAGGCCCAATTCTCTCGTCTGTCCCGATATGCTGTTCACTTAATTAGGACAGAAAGGATGAAGTCAAAATGCTTTCTGAATGGCTTGAGGCCCCAGTTCATCACTCAACTGGCGCCAATGGACATTCAGACCTATGCTGACATGGTAAAGAAGGCTTAGTTACTGGAGGATGCAATGGAGACTTCTGAAAGAATTACGGGAAAATCCGTAAAAAGGGAGCAAGTGTCTTCTACAGGAAGGTATCAGCCGACCATTGGAAGAAAAGGCCCAGTGGCGGGGTAAATGAACCAGCTGATAAAAAGCCAAAGGAGTTAGGAAAGCAGATAGTGGTGACGACGGGAGAAATGTGCAACACTGTGACAAAGCTAGTCACCGGTCCGAACAATGCTAGAGAGCGCAAGGGAGATGCCTGCGCTGTGGGAGTCGTGACCATAGGATCTCGGACTGCCCAATATTGAAAGAACAAGCCCCTCAGGACAAACGTCGGAATGGACAGAAGAGGCAAGGTCGCTTGCAAGCTATTCAGGAACCAGAAGCTGCTGAAGAAGGAGGTATCGTGGAAGGTACACTTACTATTCTTTCCCGACCCGCATATGTTCTCTTGATACGGGAGCTACGCATTCCTTTATATCTCAACATTTGTTGATACCCTACCTGTGAAACCCGTCCCAATGAAATCTGAATAGTTGTGTCAACCCCAATTGGTCCTGGCATATGCCATCCAGTGAAGTGTTGATTGAAACCCAAAACCTACCAGTAAATTTAATATGTAAGGACATGGAGGGGTATGATGTGATACTGGGAGCAGACTGGATGTCTGAACATGGGGCTAGTATCATTACAGAGGAGTCGGGTAACCTTTAGCCATTACCCAAAATTAGTGTTCACAGGGATAGAAACCGCAGGAGATTGTCACTTATCTCTGCACTACAAGCCAAAAGGATGATGAGGAAAGGTTGTATGGCCTTTCTTGCTGCTATTGTCATCGCAAAGAAGGAAGTCAAAGTTGAGGACATCCATGTTGTCAGCGAATACGCTGATGTTTTCCCCGAAGACTTGCCAGGAATTCCTCCTGAGCGAGAGGTCGATTTTACCATCGAGTGTTGTCCCTGGAGCAGCACCAGTATCTAGGGCACCATATAGAATGTCCCCCGCAGAACTGAAGGAACTAAAAGAGCAACTGATGGAACTGTTAGAGAAGGGTTTCGTCCGACCAAGCACATCGCCATGGGGTGCACCTGTCCTCTTCGTCAAGAAGAAAGATGGGTCAATGAGGCTATGTATATTATAGACAACTAAACCAGTTAACTATCAAGAACAAATACCCTCTGCCAAGGATTGATGAGTTGTTTGATCAATTATCTGGAGCTAGATACTTCTCTAAAATAGATCTCAGATCCGTTATCATCAATTGAGGATCAAAGGAGAAGACATTCACAAGACAACCTTTCAAGCAGGTATGGGCATTATGAATTCATTGTTATGCCTTTTGACTAACAAATGCCTCTGAAGTTTTCATGCAGTTGATGAATAGCATTTATCGCCCATATCTTGATAAATTTGTGGTGGTATTCATCGATGATATATTGATCTATTCCAAGACAAAGGAAGAGCATGAGGAGCATTTGAGGATTTCATTACAGATTTTAAGGAAGAATAAATTATATGCCAAGCTAAGTAAATGTGAATTCTGACTTGAGGAGGTATCCTTTTTAGGGCATGTGGTAACCAAGGATGGTATCGCTGTTGATCCATCAAAGGTTAAGGCTGTGCTGAAATGGGAAAGACCGACAAGCGTCACAGAGATCAGAAGCTTTCTAGGATTAGCTGGATACTATCGAAGGTTTATAAAGAATTTCTCAAAGATTGCAGTGCCATTGACCAAGCTGACCCGGAAGGAAAATCCGTTTGTGTGGACTGATGAATGTGAAGAAAGCTTTAACAACTTGAAGAAGTGTCTGACTACTGCTCCTGTCCTCGCCTTGCCCACTGAAGAGGGAGGATTTGAAATTTATTCAGATGCTTCTGGAACAGGTCTGGGATGCGTCTTAATGCAACAAGGGAAAGTAATAGCTTATGCGTGAAGACAGTTGAAGATCCACGAAGTCAACTACTCGGTTCATGACCTGGAGTTAGCAGCTGTAGTATTCGCCTTGAAGATTTGGAGGCATTATATCTATGGTGAGCAATTTAAAGTTTTCTGACCACAAGAGTTTGAAATACTTGTCTCACAGAAGGAGCTTAACATGAGACAAAGAAGGTGGTTAGAGTACCTAAGGACTTTGACTTTTCCATTCAATATCACCCTGGTAAAGCCAATGTAGTGGCAGACGCTCTAAGTAGACAACCAGGAGCTATGATAGCTAGTATGATGCTGGGCGAATGGAAGTTACTGGAGCAATTTGCAAGTTTGAACATAGACGTGGGAAAGAAGGAAAAACAAGTAATGATTTCAAATCTCCAGATACAATCCGATCTACTGACCGAAATCAAGAAGAAACAGGAGAGGATCCATTCTTAGTTGAGATCAGAAAGAAGCTAGAGCAAAGACCTGACTTTACTCTATCACTAAAGGAAGATTATTATTCCGAGGTAGAACATTGTCCCTGATCATGGAGAACTCAAGAAGAGGTTACTAAATGAAGCTCACCAGTCCAAGTACACGATTCATCCAGGATCAACAAAGATGTACCAAAACATAAAAATGTCGTACTGGTGGCCAAACATGAAGAGGGATGTGGCCGATCATGTGTCATACTGTTTAACATGCATAAAAGTCAAGGCCGAGCATTTCCGTATAGCTGGTGGACTGCTACCACTAGAAATCCCGGAATGGAAGTGGGATAGCATCGGTATGGACTTATCATGGGATTGCCCAAGACTAGAGGTGGTATGGATGCAATTTGGCTAATAGTTGATCGATTGACTAAGTCGGCTCACTTCTTGCCGATCAAGAGTACATGGTCAGTGGATGTGTTGGCTGCACTATATGTTAAGGAAGTAGTCAGATTGCATGGGGTTCCATCTAACATAATATCGGATCGGGACCCTAGATTTACTTCATACTTCTGGAAGGGTTTACAAGCAGCAATGGGTACTAAACTAAACTTTAGTAGTGCCTTCCATCCTCAGACTGATGGACAAACCGAAAGGACCAATCAAATTGTGGAAGATATGCTTCGTGCTCTGGTGCTAGATTTTAGAGGTCGATGGGATGATCAGTTGTACCTGATGGAGTTGCATATAACAACAGCTATCAGGCAAGTATCAAGATGGCTCCGTTTGAAGCCTTATATGGCAGGAGTTGCAGATCACCCCTTTGTTGGGAAGAGGTTGGGGAGAACCAATGGGTTGGACCTGACTTAATTGAGGCGACTGTCAGAAAGGTTCAAATTGTCCGGGAACGTCTAAAGATAGCACAATCTAGGCAGAAGAGTTATGCAGACAAGAGAAGGAGAGAACTGGAATTTCAGGTTGGCGAACATGTTTTCTTGAAGGTCTCACCTTCAAGGGGAATACAAAGATTTGGGATCAAAGGGAAGTTGAGTCCCAGATTCATAAGGCCATTTGAAATTCTGGAAAGGATTGGTCAGGTGGCGTATATACTTGCACTACCTCCACAGCTGGCGAACGTGCATAATGTGTTCCACATTCCATGCTGAGGAAGTACTTATTCAATGCCGACCATGTAATCAACCATGAGGACTTGGAGATTCAGGAGGATCTAACCTATGAAGAGAAGCCGATCAAACTGTTGGATCGGAAGATTCAACGACTTAGGAATCGTACCATACCCATGGTGAAGGTCCAATGGAGTCAAGACGGAGTTACTAATGCACCTGGGAAACAGAGGAAAGAATGAAAAAAACCACCACGAACTTTTCTCAGGTACGAACTACACCTATGTGTAAATTTGGGGACCAAATTCTTAAGTGGGGGAGGATGTAACACCCCGGAAATTTAGTGATTTAAGAATTAAAGGAGAATAAAGAAATTCCGTGATTATTGGAACGATAAAACTACGTACCATTATCGTACAAGAGAAAACACATCGGGGAAAATTGTAACAAGAAGAATAACCAACTATAAATTAAATAAACATGTTGGAGAGACTCACAACATTATGTATTAATAACCATTAACAAGATTGGGCCAATGGAGTACATTTGGCCCAAGGATAAAAATTGGGACAAGGAAATACCCAGAAATTCGTGTATGTAATTATGCAATAATTAGGGAGGGCAAGTTAGGGTTAAAATTAAGGTAATTAGTCATGCAAGGTAAGACAACCGAACCCAACCCCAATTGGTGGTTTCCTAAACGTTGCTACCTCCTTTGGGTGAGAGAATCCCAGATTTTTATGGAAACTAGGAAACAGAATTCGCAGCCCTTTCCTAGTCCCGTTAGGACTTGATGGTACACCCTAAATCTATAAGAACTCGTCTGAAACTCTTGGGGAAGGTTTAGCAACAAGTTGGGGTCGAGAGTAGCAAGTTTGGAGCGCTGGGGAAGGGAGAACGGCTGGGGAAAATCGTGGTCTTCCTCAACTTCGCTCTGCATCAACTCAGAAATCTGCAGAGAGTTCTTAGCATTCAAAGGTAGGTGTTCTCGGGCCAAGATTGAAGAAAACCAACACCATCATGTAGATTTTTGAGTCTAGGATCATTTGCACTGGTTTGACTAAATTTCATGGAGTATACATTGCGTATTCGTAGTTTTCCCTAAGTCGCGCACAGTTAGGGCTTTTCTTATTCTTCTTATTTTGCACATGATTTATACTAAATTAGTCCAAACTTCCTTCATGAAAGTTCTTCTACTTGTAGTCACGATTCTTTTTATGTTGGACGTTTTGTCCAAAAGTCTTTCGTTATAGAGTTATAAGCATGGTAAGAGAGTCTCTGCATGATACTGTGATTTCGGGCTGCACTTAGCTTTATGTTCTTCACATGTTTTCTCGGGATTCTAGACCGAATTAGATCAAACCTCCAACATCAAAGTTCTTCTACAAGTTGTCCTTGTCATCTTTTGTGTTGAACGTTTTGTCTATGTGTCATTCGTTAGAGAGTTATAAGAGGGGAAAGTGAATCACTGCATGAGACGTGTTTTTGGTTACACATGATTATATGTTTTTTGTCTGTGAGGGCCACTAGTGTCGACACTACTTGATCTAGTGTCGACACACTGTCCCAAAACAGCCCAGAAGGTGTTCTAGGAAGGTCTCTAGTGTCGACACTACCTGATCTAGTGTCGACACATTGTCCCAGTTTGACCCAGAAAGTTTCTGGGAGCTGATCTAGTGTCGACACTACCTGACCTAGTGTCGACACACTGTCCCATATTGGCCATAAGGTTTTCTGGAAGCTGTCTCTAGTGTCGACACTACTTGATCTAGTGTCGACACTAATCATTTTGCCTTGTATTTGAAGCATTGTGTCGACACTACTTGATCTAGTGTCGACACTACTTGACCAGTTCTGCATTATTTTGCCTTGTGTTTGAGGCATTGTGTCGACACCAGTAAGGGGTGTGTCGACACTACCCTTACAAAAAAATTACATATTTTGGGTCTGATCATTTCATGATGTCTACTAGCATGTGCATGATGTTATATAGTGTGCATGGACCTAAAATAAATCAACCCATTGAAAAATAGTAATGATATGAATACGATTCTAATGTGTAATTTTGATTGATCTTATGTCCATTGGGTTATCTTGTGATCTTGCTTATTGTCAATTGATAAGATAAGAATATGGGGATGAATACATGTTAGTATGGACTTATTAGTGGCGTTAATGTCATGATTTGCATATGAGTTTCAATAGTTACATACTTTCCGGGGTTCAATTAATTATTTGTCAATTGCATACATGTTAGGAAAAATCTGTGACTCATCACTTACACTTTTGCACGAATAGGCACACCCTCCTTGGGGAAATTGAGAGCACATGTTCTGCATATGTCTGTCTTTAGAAACATCCTCATGTCAAGACATTAATGAATTATGAAACTAAGATACGTCGTTATCCTGCCTTGTTCTCTTGAGCTATTTGTCATACCTTGACTCTATGAATGATCATGTTTCTTTTACTATGAGATTGTCAATGAAACTCTGTGGCCATAATATGATATGTTTGTTCGGCACAACGTGGGACTCCGGTCCAAATTTGATCCAATGCCTGTGCAAAAAAGGGGCCTGGTCTGGTCCGGGGAGGAGCGCCCCAACGTACTTATTAACCGCGGGAGTATGGACTTCTGGTGCTTAGCATAGCACAAACAAATAAGCAAGATTTGTGGGAATGTGCCTTTGTTTGATATGATAAGTTTGATTTGATCTGATATGATACGTCTGTTCATGTGAATACATGATATCTGTTTGAATATGGCCGATCTCTTTTGATATGATTCTACTCTTGAAATATCTGTCCATTGTATATGCAACTCGACTTTTGATCTGATCTGATATCCGTTCTACTCTGTTCAACTTGTTAGAAAAGCATGCATTGTCATCATATTCATGTGCATATCTGCCTATTTAAAATGTTAATCATGTATATTAGTGCCCGCACAATATTGAGATGTAAATCCTACTGAGCTAGTTCGCTCACCCCTATCATCCTGCCCTTTTCAGGTAGTGATGAGGAACTAGAGGAGTCGGATGGGGCAGGGCAAGAGTGATGAGCACCCGTCATATGAATAGTTGACAGTTTAGAAATAACATATGAGTAGTCGATGCATTAGAGAAACATTTTCATTTGAATAATGAACTCTTTACAGTGAGTTCTTTCTTATGTAAGGTTGCAACTAGTTGAATGAAATGGAATAAGATATTTTTTTGGGACCATACTATAGTCTCAAATGTGTTCTTTGGTTCAATTGTGACTCTGCGTTATTCAACTGTGATACGTCTATCTGTATCGATCACGTCCCCCGGTATTTATTCCGCTGCTAAATAATCGGGGCGTGACACTCATCGCCTTCATGGCAGAGATAACAAACTTTCCCGCTAAGTTCCTTGGCATGGATGAGAAAATTCATCCTCACCGGGAATGCGGAAAACAATCTTCTTCCCACGACAATCCACTAACGCATAGTGTTCCTCTAGCCAATCCAGACCAAGAATAGCATCATAGTCCTTCATCTTTAACAAGAAGAAACACCCTTCTAGAACTCTATCCTCAATGCACACCGGTAAGGACGGAATACACTTCCTAGTCGATACTGTTCCCGCAGGTGTGTGCACAGACAAGGAACTTCTAACTCCTCAGACTCTAAAGTTAACTGCCTAGCAAAACGCTCGGAAATGAACGAGTGAGTGGCACCCGTATCAAATAAAACTCGAGCGTGCACACCCATGAAAAGAACCGTACCTTCGATAACATGCTCCGCCTGTTCGGCGTCCTTACGAGCTAATGCAAACACTCGAGCTTGGGCTCGAGGCCTTCCTGGTCTTCCTGTCACTGGCGCTGCTGCTACTGCCACTGCTGGAGCTGGTGCTGGTCGCTGGACTCCCTGCTGAAGTCTGGGATAATCTTTGATCTTATGCTCACTGCTCCCACACTTCAAGCACTTCCCCGTCATCTTCCAACACTCCGTACCACCATGTGCCCTCCCGCAATGAGGACACTCCTTCTTGCCACTGGGGGAATGCTGAGAAGATACCTGACGACTGCCGGTTGCCACTGGGCACTGCGGTGACTAGTACGCCGCCTTCTTCTTCTCCTGCCTCTGGAACGGAGCTCTAGGCCTCTTCTGCGAAGCCTTCTTCTCCTCCAAGTACTGCTCCATCTCTCCCTCCTGCCGACAAGCCGCGCTAAGAGCCTCATCGAGGGTACGATGGTCAAATGCCACCAACCTCGTCCTCAGTGATGGCCTCAGAACCATCATGAACTTCTTCGCCTTCCTACGCTCATCAGCTACAATGTGAGGGGCATACTTCGATAGCTCGGCAAACCTGGCCTCGTACTCTAGTACGGTCATAGAGCCCTGAGTCAAGGAGAGAAACTCTTGCTCCATCTTGTCCTGGATGTGCTCCGGAACGAACTTGACCCGAAAGAGCCTCACGAACGCGTCCCAAAACACCTCTATAGCACCACCCTCGAATCGGGTACGTAGCAATGAGGACCACCACACATCGGCTCGCTCCTGCCAAAACATTCCATAAGGACCAATCCAGACAATCTAGGCTTAAAGAATTAAATACATAAACAATTTTCACATACCTGTAGCATATAGATGGCTAGCGTGACCCTATCATCGTCAGCACACCTAATAGCTTGGAAGATCTTCTCAATCTCCCTCAGCCAGCTCTCTGCCAATAGCGGATCGCTCTCCCCCTTAAAAGAGGGTGGCGACATCCTCTTGAACCGTTCCATGATGGAGGGTCCACCATGGTCCTGAGCATGGGGAACTGGCGGCTGAGCCTCCTACATCTACTTCTGTTGAAAGTCACAACGATTTCCTTCATGTATATCGTTTTGAATAGAGCTATAACGATTTAATATCTCAACGATTTCTTAAGTCATCATAACGATTTGCCCATCGTAACGATTTGCTCATCACAACGATTTCTTAAGTCATCATAACGATTTGCTCATCGCAACGATTTCTTAAGTCATCATAACGATTTGCCCATCGTAACGATTTGCTCATCACAACGATTTCTTAAGTCATCATAACGATTTGCCCATCGTAACGATTTGTTCATTGCAACGATTTCTTAAGTCATCATAACGATTTGCCCATCGTAACTATTTGCTCATAGCAACGATTTCTTAAGTCATCATAACGATTTGCCCATCGTAACGATTTGCTCATCACAACGATTTCTTAAGTCATCATAACGATTTGCCCATCGTAACGATTTGCTCATCGCAACGATTTCTTAAGTTATCATAACGATTTGTCCATCGTAACGATTTCTCATCACAACGATTTCTTAAGTCATTATAACGATTTCCTTAGCGCTCATACGATTTGCTTCGCGCAACGATTTCTTTAGCACTCATAACGATTTCCTTAGTGCTCATAACGATTTACTTCGCGCAACGATTTCTTTAGCGCTCATAACGATTTCCTTAGCGCTCATAACGATTTGCTTTCTATAATGACCAGTTAAGTGATCATAACGATTTCTTCAGTAAACACTTGATCATAACGATTTCATAAGTCATATAGGCAACGACTTTATGGGTTATATAGACTTGATGTCTGAAAGCGTTGAATAGTCAAAGTCTTCACATAATCTGTCTGACTGCTATGCATTTAATGAAGACAGAACGTATCTCTGCATGCATGCAGATGATATCATTTCATTATCATACATATTCTGTCATTATCTTTTAGAGCAAGCTATTTGGCATTGCTATTTTGGTGAATATTCACATCAACGTTTACTGACAACAAGAGACAACCTAGCTGTCTACTGTTCTAGCATTTAATATGTGTAGGGTCCTGAAGATATTCTGTCATACAACGTTGGACCATATAGATTCCATAAGATCATATATCTTTGCGTGCACAAATGGATAAAAATATGTTGACTAGAAGCTTCCAATTTTCAAACAGTCTAACGTCTATCAAACAGAGAGACAACGGTTACTTCAACGATTACATTTCAGATTGGAGATATAAATTCAAGTTAGCAGCTCCAGAAGCGAGACACAGAAGTGCGAGACCTACCATCGAATACCACAAGCACTGCTGATCTTCTGAAAGAATCTTAGAGCCAAGAACTTCATTCCTGTGTGTCTTTAGCTCTTTGCTCTCTGTGCTGTAATAGAAATCCTAAGAAAGCCAGTGTAGTTCTGAGAGAGTGCCCTGTTTAGATTATTAGCTCTCAGTTCTAGCAGCTTCAGATCTTGTCTTGATAAAGCTTGATCTAGGGGCTTGATTTCCTGCTCTTCCTTGTTTTGTGTCCGTTCCCTTCGTTGTGAAGGAAGACCTGGTGGGATCCAGGGTGTTGATTCCCTTCAGTTGTGAAGGAAGACCTGGTTGGGTATCCAGGGTGATGTAATTCCCTTCGTGTGAAGGAAGACCAGTTGAGCTGGGTGTTGTGGCGTCCATAAGGGGACTGTACCTTAGTTAGTGGAATCCTGAGTTATTACTGAGGGACTGGATGACTCCTAAGGATAGGAGGTCCGAACCAGGATAAACTCTGTGTGTTGTGTGTTTGTCTTCCTGTGTGTGCACTTGCTGTTTATTCCAACTGTCACTAACCTTCATCGAAGAACGTTCTTGTGTGTATCTTTTTAAGTACAGGTACTGTCAAAGCAATTTAGAAAAAGACCCATTCACCCCCCCTCTGGGCTCGTCAACTGGGCAACATTTCTCACCCAATCAAACACCTATAAGAGGGTAAAAATCAAGGGCCTTACATTTCCCATCTCAAACTTCCTTTTACGGTCAGTCGTGGACGAACTTTCATCGGACTTCCCTCTAATCTTTTCCACTGTTTCATTGGCAACTTCTAAAGCCAAGGCTCTTTTAACCATTTCAGAATATGTGGTAATTAAATGAGGCGTTAGCTGAGTAATGATGTTTGGACGTAAACCATTCATAATTCTTTTCGCCTTCAATTTTTCGGTAGCTACTAGGTGAGAAGCATATTTAGACAGTCGAGCAAACTGCGCTTCATATTCCGACACCGTCATTATGAGTTGCTTTAGATTAGAAAACTCATTAGCCTTCCTCTCTTGAACCACCTGTTAAAAATACTGATCATTGAACAACTCCACAAATTCCTCCCAACCTACTTGATTTGGGTCCTCTATAGTAGATTCCACAGTCTCCCAACATGCTCGGCATCCCGATCCAACTGGAATGTTGCTAAACGTATCTTATCCACTTCTGCACATCGGATCACCTTAAAAATTCTTTCAATATCTTTTAACCAATTTTCAGCCTCATCTGGATCTGTGCTACCTGCAAATCTTGGAGGATCTAGACTTTGGAAATCCTTAAACAGATTTGTTCCATTATAAGTGTTGTTCTTAGCCACTGTCCTCATCACTCGTCTCAAGTCATGCATTGAGCTTTCCATTTTCTTCCAATTTACATTGCCTCCATCCATAATTAATTTAAGAAAATATTTGTGACATCCAACAATTCATACATTAATATCATCACCCAAACCAATACAGACATTCATCACATACAAATTTTCTGTCATCACATAACATACAAACTTTTTAACAAGCCAAAATATTTATATCACCATCATTCTTATCTTAATAAGCCGAAAATATTTACATCATCCTTAATAAGCCAAAAATATTTACAACATCATCACCACCTTTAACCTCTCATTACACATATACATAGAGAGTTATATATACAACCCACTACTAACAAAAGGAGAGGTTAACAAAAGTAAGTTTCTAATTTCCTAGCTTGCTTCAGGTTTGTGTGGCAGATTCCACGGATGGCTTCTAATCACCCCCATGCCCATGATACAGCTCTCTTGCTGCTTCAGACAACACCTCCCAATATCCTTCAACCTGATGAAGTAGCATATCTTGTCCTAACTTCAGACTATCTAGATTGCACATTATTTCGGTCATAGTCTCCAAGGAAGCACGGGGATTTCCTGCCAGAATGCGCCAGCAGTTAGCTTCAACACTTCCTCCTTTATTTGCACATGTGCTTCCCTCTAGGCCTGAGCATATAACTCCACATCTTGTCGGGGTAATTCCATTGACACACTAGCCGTTCATGAGCATTCATATCCATTCTGTAACAAACAATAAATTAAGTATATACATATATACAAAATATCTATTACCTTTATAACTAATCCATGATTTCTACCCCAACTCACTGGTCATCCCTAGGTTTATGGAACCTAAGGCTCTAATACCAAATTATCTGTCACGTCCTAAAAAATATCTATGTCATGCCCCGAAAATTAGCAGCGGAATAAATACCAGGAGACGTGAAGGATACAAATAGACGTATCACAGTTGAATAACGCAGAGTCACAATTGGACAAAAGAACACATTTGGGACTATAATATGGTCACCAAAAATATACTTTATTCCATTTCATTCAACTAGTTGCAACCTTACATAAGAAGAACCAACTAAAGGGTCCATTATTCAAATAAAACTTCAAGAAAAATTTCACTATTACATAGACTGCTCAAATATCTATTCCTAAATTGTCAACTCCTCATATGGCAGTTGCTCATCACTTTTCCCCTGCCCCATCCGACTCCTTTGGTTCCTCATCACTACCTGAAAAGGGCAGGATGATAGGGTGAGCGAACTAGCTCAGTAGGATTTACATCTCAATATTGTGCGGGCACTAATATACATGATTAACATTTTTAAATAGGCAGATATGCACATGAATATGATGACAATGCATGCTTTTCTAACAAGTTGAATAGAGGAATAGAACGAATGACATATCAAATCAAATATCGAATTGCACATACAATGGACAGATATTTCAAGAGTAGAATCATATCAAAAGAGATTGGCCATATTCATACAGATATCATGTATTCACATGAACAGACGTATCATATCAAATCTTATCATATCATATCAAATCAAACTTATCATATCATATCAAACGAAGGCACATTCCCACAAATCTTGCTTATTCGTTGTGCTATGCCAAGCACCAGAAGTCCATACTCCCACGGTTAATAAGTACGTTGGGGCGCTCCTCCCCAAGACCAGACAGGGCCCCTATTGCACAGGCATTGGTCAAATGGACCGAGGTCCCATATTGTGCCGAACAAACATATTCATATCATGGCCACAGAGTTTCAATGACAAGCTCATAGTAATAGGGACATGATCATTCATAGAGTCAAGGTATGACAAATAGCTCAAGAGAACAAAAGGGCAGTATAATGACGTATCTTATGTCTCATAATTCGTTAATGTCTTGACATGAGGATGACTAAGGACAGATCGTATGCAGAACATGTGCTCTCTATCTCCTGGGTGCTTCATGGTACAACCAACTCGGCCTCTTTGTGGAAATCCATAGAGAGCGGAGACTTACGGAGGTCTTAAGGAAAAGATCGCTAGCCTCGCCGATTCAGAATGACCGACATAGAGCTTTCAATTCCCCAAGGAGGGTGTGCCTATTCGTGCAAATGTGTAAGTGACGAGTCACGGATCTTTCCTAGCATGTATGCATATGGACAAATAATTAATTGAACACCAGAAAGCATGTAACTATTGAAACTCATATGCAAATCATAATATTAACTTCACTAACAAGTCCATACTAACATGTATTCATCCCCATATTCACAAAAATTCTTATCATTTCAATTGACAATAAGTAAGATCACAAGATAATCCAATGAACATAAGGTCAATCACAATTATACATTAGAATCATATTCATATCATTACCATTTTTCAATGGGTTGATTTCTTTTAGGTCCATGCATACTATATAACATAATGCCCATGCTAGTAGACATCATGTAACGATCAGACCCAAGACATGCAATTTTTTTTTTTTTGCAAGGGTAGTGTCGACACACCCCTTATTGGTGTCAACACAATGCTTCAAACACAAGGCAAAATAATGAAGAAATGGTCAAGTAGTGTCGACACAGGATCCAGTAGTGTCGACACTAGACCCACCTCCCAAAGAACCTAGTCAACAGGTCTATACAGGGTGTCGACACTAGATCAAGTAGTGTCGACACTAGAGACCCTTCCCAGTGAACCTGTTGTGCCAATATGGGACAGTGTGTCGACACTGGATCAAGTAGTGTCGACACTAGAGGGCTTCCAGAGAACCTTTTGTGCCAATTTTGGGACAGTGTGTCGACACTGGATCAAGTAGTGTCGACACTAGATGCCTTCCCAGAGAACCGTTTGGGCCAATTTGGGACAGTGTGTCGACACTGGATCAAGTAGTGTCGACACTAGATGCCTTCCCAGAGAACCGTTTGGGCCAATTTGGGACAGTGTGTCGATACACCCCATGGGCAGGTCGACACACTCCGGAACTTTTTCACCATTAGTCAATTTGAACACGTGGCACTCTAGGGATTTGGTGGATCGGCCTTAGATCATGTGCCCACGCACCCCTAGGGTACTTTTGGCCATGTTGGGCTATAAATACCCCAAATCCTTGTATTCCAAAAAAAGTATCCCACGAAAAGAGCAAATAGGGATCTCCAGAATATATGAAGAACATATAGGTCAAGTGTAACCCAAAAACACATCTCATGCAGCGATTTACTTACCCCGCTTATAACTCTCTAACGAATGACATTTAGACAAAACGTTAAACACGAAATATGACGAGGACAACTAGTAGGAGAACTTTAATGTTGGGGGTTTGATCTAATTCGGTCTCGAATCTCAAGAAATATATGAAGAACATAAGCTATGTGCAGCCCGAAATCGCAGTATCATGCAGTGACTCTCTTACCATGCTTATAACTCTCTAACTAAAGACTTTCAGATAAAACGTCCAACATAAAAGATGATTGTGACTGCAAGTAGAAGAACTTTCATGAAGGAAGCTTAGTCTAATTCGGTATCAAATCGTGTGCATAATGAGAAGAACGGGAAAAGCCCTAACTATGCGTGACTTAGGGAAAACTACGAATACACAATGTATACTCCATGAAAATTAGTCAAACCAAGTGCAAATGAACCTAGACTCGAAGATATACAAGAGGGTGTTGGTTTTCTTTAATCTTGGCCCGAGAACACCTACCTTTATGAAGATCTAAGACCAGTCGACGTTCTGGATGCAGCAGAGGATGAAGGGGGATGAAGCTCCGGTTCCCAGCCTTTCTCCTCCTCCTCTGAAGCCCTAGCCCACCTCCAAACGACCCCAACTCGTTGCCAAACCTTCCCCAAGAGTTTAGTGAAAAGTTCTTATAGATTTAGGGTGTATTCACATGTCCTAATGGGACTAGAAATGGGGCTGCGAATACTGCTTTCTACTTTCCAAAATCTGGGATTTTCTCACCCAAAGGAGGTAGCTACACCATGGGAAGGTGTCATACAGGGTTGGCCACGATTTGGGTTGCCATGCATGGCCATTACCACTAATGTTAACCCTAATTTGCCCTCCCTAATCACTGCATAATTACATACACGAATTTCTAGGAATTTTCTTGTCCAAATTTTTATCCTTAGGACAAATGTGCTTCATTGGCCCAATCTTGTTAATGGGTCATTAATACATGGTGTTGGAAGTCTCTCCAATATGTTTATTTAATTTATGGTTGGGTTATTTTTCCGTGTTAACAATCTTCCGACTTAGTTTCCTAATTCGGTTAACTTGGTCACGTGTGACGTACACTCGACCAATCAGATTTTTCGTTGCACGAATTCCTCTGTGGAACACTTAGGGACAATATTTGGGGTTGATTTATAATTTTTACAGAATTTTTCGATGTGTTTTCTCACGTACGATAGTGGTACGTAAGTTCTATCATTCCGATAATACGAAAGTTATTTATTGACTATTTTCATACTTGAATTTGTTCATGGGTCATAAGTTTTCCATTTGTCCAATTTATTTTATGGACTATCCCCACCTATTGTTTGGAGTCCACCCATTATTTTAATTTGGTTCATGATCATATTTTATACACATGATAATGGATTTTCCAACTTATTTCTTAATTACGATAATAAGTCACAATAACTCTTAAACATACCCCAAATGACTTTTATTGACCCAAATTTCTTTATGGATCATTAGAGGATATTATTTGAAGTCCATCTATGATTTTTATTTAATTTTCTGACTCATCTGAGTATGTGTGATAATGATTTCCTGATTTATTCCCTGATTACGATACTCAGTCGCAAAATACCTTAAACTTGGACCATCCGATTTTTCTTTGCACAAGTTTCTCTGTGGGTCATTAGGGGGTATTATTTAGAGTTGAACTTTGATTTTTATGAACTTTTCTAATGGGTTTTTGTATGTATGATAATGACACGTGCATTTTTGCTATTTCACAATATTGATTTTATCGTTTTCGATTTATTTCAAATTTTCCAATTACCGAATTTCTGGGGTGTTACAATCTATTTAT